>JAGFPH010001958.1:109661-129907 GCA_018207615.1 Philaenus spumarius
TACACTGTTCATCCTAATAACTCTGAGTGCTATTTTTTACGCCTTCTCCTACATGAAGGTAAAGAGCCTACGTCATTTGACAATCTTAAGAATGTACATGGAGTTGTTCACCAAACGTTTCAGTCTGCATGAGTCTTGGGTTGTTCGAGGACGACTCTCACTGCGATCGAACATTAGAAGAAGCTTCACTCTCAGACTCCCCACCCAAGATCCGCGAATTACTCGCCATTATGTTAGTGTTTGGCCAAATAAGCAACCCTCTCATGATGTGGGAAAAACACCGCGACAGTTTGGCAGACGACGTAAATAGGTCGGTGGAGGGAGAGTTTGGGGATGTGCTGCAGGTTATGGACATTGTGTACAACACATTTTTGTCTTTAATTGAAGATTTTGTAAATTTAATGTCTGGCAACCATCTCTAATACTACGGTCTTTCTACACCACTTAGGAGTCCATAACAAACAACCTGGAACATCTCTGGGAAATTTCTTTCGATGTAGCCCAGCTCTCTGAAATGGTTGCTGTGAATGCCCCAAAGCTAAACGAAGAGCAACATAATGTTTACAAAGAAATCACAAGCAGCGTTTTTTCAGAATGTGGGCAACTCTTTTTCCTAGACGCCCCTGGTGGTACTGGAAAAACAAATTTGATAAATTTGTTTTTAGCCAAAATAAGAAGTGAGAAAAAGATTGCCATTGCAGTTGCAGTTGCATCCTCTGGCATTGCTGCAACACTGCTTAGTGGTGGGAAGACGCTCATTCTGCTTTTAAGTTGCCTCTCAACCTGAATCACTCAGAAACACTCAGCAACATATCAAGACAAAGCAATATGGGCCAGGTACTCAAAGAAACAGTATTAATAGTTTGGGACGAGTGTACCATGGCCCACAAAGGAGGTATAGAGGCTCTGGTCATGACACTCCAAGATATCAGGAACTTCAAACGTCTAATGGGTGGAATGACAGTTCTGCTGGCTGGAGACTTCAGACAAACCTTATCTCGAGAAACTAGCGCTGAAAAGGTGATAGTCATCATCTTATGGCCAAAACTTAAAATCCTGTCCTAGAGAGTTAACATGAGCATTCACTTGAATGGCGATTTGAAAGCAGAAGGGTTTTCTACATTAGTTTTACAAGTAGGTGATGGTAAACTGTTAGAAGATAATGAAGGTAAATGTGAAATACCTCAAAATCTTTGTCATACTGTTAGTGATATGATGTCACTGCTTGACAAGATATATCCTAATTTAAATGACAATGTGTACAAAAGTACAACATGGTTGCAGGGGAGGGCAATTATTACCCCAACTAACGACTCTGCAAATATAATAAACTTTTCGTTGTTGGAAACATTACCTTCTGCTGTTGTGAGGTATGAATCAGTCGACTCAGTGGTTGAGACAGAAGACGCTGTTCACTATCCAGTGGAGTTTCTTCACACTCTGAACCCCCCTGGAATACCCCTCATATTCTTTCTCTGAAAGATGGTGCTCCTATAATGCTACTCCGCAACTTAAACCCTCCCAAACTCTGAAACAGTACCAGGCTGCAGGTGAAAACTCTGCATAAGCATGTTATTGAAGCGATAATATTTACAGGCGTAGTTCAAGGAGAAACTGTCTTTATTCCCCGTATTCCTCTTATTCCGTCGGACTATCATTTTGAATTCAAACGTCTGCAGTTCCCTGTAAAGTTATGCAATCCATAAGTATCAACAAATCACAAGGGCAGAGTTTGAAAATGGCTGGCGTAGATCTGAGGAGAGACAGTTTCTCCCATGGCCAGTTATACTTAGCATGTTCCAGAGTAAGCTCATCTGACAGCCTGGTCCTCCTTCAGCCAGAAAAAAACTAAAAATGTTGTTAAAAAGAGGTACTGTACTTAGCATTAAAGAAAAAACAAACAACATCAACTTTGGTAGCCCGCACTTATCTGGGAGGCTGTTAACAGAAGGTCTACAACTAGCTGTTAAAATAAAATAAAAAATATAAAAATAAAATAAAAAAAATTATAAAAATAAAAAAATATTTTAAAATAAAAAAAAATACATTTAACTTTTGCAAAAAGTCCACTTAAAAATAAAAAAAACCATTTAACTTTTGCAAAAAGTCCACTTTACTTATTGAAATTATTCTAAGAATGGAATTCGTTAGGTTTATTTAAGTAATTATCAATGTTAAACTTAACATATTTACTAATTTAAGTAGTCCATAATCCTAATGATATTAAACCGTAGCGAAGCACGGGTACTTTCAGCTAGTATTATATATAGACAAGTGAGAGCGTGGAGAGGGAATAGACGATACATAATATATTGCAATACGTTATTATAATATTATTATTATTATCCCTTACATATTGAATTATTCTTTTTTTTAGTTTAGTTTAGTTTCAAAATCAGAAAGGTTCATTGTTTGGTGTGCTTGATAGAGCGATTAAAGTAGAGACTGCTGAAGTATTACTTGAACCCAGTATGACACTGTATGAAACAAATTAACACAGGTTTTGTTTAAAATTGATCATAACTGATGCAAACAATTTAGATAGATGTAACAGGCAACTTTATTTTAAAACATAGCATTACTTTATCTGCAAACAAGTTTCAGATTGTATACTTGTATTCTTGTTTCACATTGTTTACTTGTTTCAGATGTTTAAACCTGTATATTTTAAATACCGTTTTGCATAACTTAAAATAAACTCAAACAATGAAAAATTGTCACCTAACAAACTGACATCTATAAAACAAAGATAGTTTAGTTCCATTGAGATTAATTTTAAAAGGCAAAAACAATTGGTTAGCCGGTAAATACTCGTTCACTTGTTTAGGCTATTACATATCATTGAGGCTATTTAAAGATTAACTCTGTTAAAGTTTAGGCTATTACTGAGTTAAAATCTTAACAAAAGCTTTATGTTTAAATTTACCGAGTTGTTGCAGCGTAATGGTTTTCAATTTATGTCAGTTGAGTTAGGCAGACAAAATCAGTATGAGTCATGCGGTTATGTAAAGGTAGGCTTTGTTGAGAGGGTAGGTGATGCATTTTGTCACGTAGGCCGCATTTATTTCGTTGACTAACAGATTGCGCTACTGGTTTCTATCTGAGTGAAATGTTTGCTTGAAAGTTTTATGTGATTAAGATACCGCGTTTGTAATATATACACATGTGTGTGTGAACAGTTTTATGATTTAATAGTAGAAAGGAAAATTAATACTATTATCAAATTCCGTTTTCCCCAGCGGGCAAATATAGTCAGGATTAAATTTTAAGAAATAGGTCATGTATGACGTCTGCTAGACTATTTACCAGCAATACGTAATTGGGAAAAAAATCTTTCTTTATTTACGTGTTTTGTTATTTTTTAAATGTTCTTCATCGCTACCGAATGTACTGATACCTTTGACTTCGCCGAGTGGGAAATGCCTGAGAAATTAATGTTGTAACATTGTTTAAAAATTTAGTGCAATTTAATTTTGCCGTATGACCTTAAAGCTTTTTCGAACATTGGGAAACACAAATCGAAACTACAACAATTTAAAATGTCAATTTTACTTTTAAAAATCCCCTTATATTTAATCACGTGTTATTGTAAAATTAAAGTTTTAATAATTGTGTTACTAATCCATATTTAATTCTATCTTTTACTTTAGGGTCTCGATTTCCTTCCGGGATATGGTTATTCTAGGTCTGGACTCAACAAGCAGAGATGTTAACGTTTGGACTACAGTAGGAATTACGGTTGATCGTTATTTAGCTATTTGCCATCCGTTCCTAGCTAGAACTGTTTCCACACAAAGCAATGCTGTTAAGATCAACATCGCTATTTGGATTATATTAATTTTTCGTACATTGGTTTATGTGAGTATGATTTTGTTTCGAATTTAAATTTTGAATTTGTATTTCGTATCTGTAAACGCGTTTGTTAATGTCTGTTTATTTGGTGTGATTCAAAATTACAAAATTGAATTCGGTACGAGGTAGCTTTCCAATTAGCCAAATTCAGTTATCCCAGGCTTCAGGCAGTCCTGGTTGGGGCAATTGTATTTTTAACTGTTTTTACAACTTCAGCGATCCTATAACTAACCAATATTAGATGGAAACTAAAAGTAGTTTACTGAAATGCTTTAAGTTTAACAAATAAATCTGAGATTGAAAATAGAATTTTGTAAATTATTCAGTATATTCTCCTTAAAATAATGAATCGATTTTGTTTGTTATAATTTTCCATTTAAAGATATTATTTTAAGTCTAAAAACTTGGCAACGTTCCGCTTCAAAGGTTTTTTTTAAGATTTTGAAAAAAAATATAAATCTTATTATTATATATTATATCTGTTTTTATAAATATATAAACATACACAAAGCCTACTAACATGAATATTATATTGTGTATATAGTCTGTGTATAGTCATATAAATTACAACAGTAATCAACTTAGACGTGAAAATGTGACTGTCATCTAACTAAGAGTACATTTTAAACCAAAGTGACTGTAACACAATTTTATGCATGACACTGCCAACCAGTGAGATGACAACCTTAGAGGAATAATACTGGGCCATATATAATGGGTTATAATGTAATGGCCATGATAAACTAATTAAATCCATGCACTACAGAATCACTTTGTGTAATATGACGTCATCAAGCATGTCTTGTTCTGCAATGTGTATATTGTTTACAGTGGTTGTATTTGCGATTGAAAACTTCCGGCTACAATTCTTCAGTCATGGATATATTCAAAGTCATCTACAATCCTACTACGTTCGTAATACTGTTCATATGGCTGCCGATGTTCATTATAATCGTACTGTATGTTTTCATCGTCCGGAGTATTTGGAAGTCGTCAAAGCTGAAAGGGTCCAGCAACACTCGAGGCCAATCAATGAGAGGGAAGAGCCTCAAGCTATCGGGTAACTCTAATTTAGTTCTATTTTAAATGGTGCAAAATTCATTACTAAGCTTAGGTAACCGTATGCATAATTACTAAATTAATCGATTTAAAAAAATATGCTTTGATAATATATATATTTTTTCACTTGGTGTTTTAATTTGATCTTACTATTTCATGATAGGAGATTTATTTTGTTTGTCTACATTTTTGTCATGTATTTGTATTTATTCTGAGTCTACTGAAACATTGCGACGGACAGATGTCGCCGCAAGAAAGAAAATATAAAATTCTCTAATTTATTAACAAAAATAATATTTTCAACAATGAAGCAGGTTCTGAATGTGCGCAGCTTAAAACGTAAAGTTCTGCGCATCAGGTGATGTTATCTGCCGTGACGTCACATGACAGGTGCCTGAAAAAATTTAACTCTAGAGAAAAAGGGCAGGGATTATGAGTGACTAAGATGATAGACAAACAGTAAAAATTAAAAAAAATCAGAGGATACACTCGTGTGTAATGTTCTTGAAAGAACATTTTAAAATGAGTATTTACTTCATCTTAAACCATGCATAATAAACATAAACAAAACAAACATTTTACAGGTAATACTAGATGATCTCATTTAAATTCGTTTCTTTGGGATACCTTTAGCCCTGATACTTTGAGATTGCAATCTATTTCAATTATTTATAACAAGCTTTACATGTTCAATTCCAGTTGATGGAAAACCCTGGTACTCCGTTTTCTTCTATTGGAGAAAATAATACATCATTATTTTAAGTACTTTTTAAATTATATATCACAAACAAAATTTCAAAAATCGCTTATGATTCTCTGTATTAAATAATGACGTTATGAACCAATTCATAAACGATCAACACGTGTTTTAACAAATTACTTAAACCAAACATGTAAATACTTCTCGTTATGATTTCAGTGGCCATAGTTGTACAGTTGTTCATCTCTTATGTTCCAATTTCCTCTTGCATGTACGTGGAGAGCATCCTTCAGGGTTTCGGTGTTGACAAGTTCTACATAAAGCTAATGAGAAAAGGTGTTAGAGCAGTAATACTGTTAAGTGTTACCATGGACCTGGTTTTGTATTCTTTGGTTTCAAAGCGTTTCAGGGATGCTTTTAAGGTTAGTATTTTGTTTAAGTAATAGTACAAGTAATGTTATTGCATACAATATATTACTACTAGCCTATAAATACTGACACGTGAACTACTATAATGCGCACCGAACTAGGCTTAAATGTAACTACCTCAATATCTCCTAAGTATGCCATCCCCGGTCACGCCAAAAACAAGTAAATAACGTCAAACTTTTGGTTATAGTACACATTGCATAACTAAAAATTAGCATTACTTTTTGTTCATTTGTTTTCGAATTATTAATATATTCCAGACTTTTGTCCTTGCTGTTTTGAAGGTTTCAAAATCAGTACATTCTTTCGGGAGTGCTTACTTTAATTCAGCTTAATAGGCTATTATGTACGATATTGTCTAGAGTAAGATGAACAGGACAAATAGTTCTAGCTCACTCTTACTATATAGGGTTAGAATAAATGCCCTGTCTTAAACCCACGTATATCTAGTTAAAATATCTAATAAACCGTTTGATTGTCAATACGTCTTCAGTTTACTGTTTTGCTTTGTGATGTGTTAAACACAATTGTATTTAAAATTTGTTCTATATATTATAGAATTAGAAAATGGTAATATTTTCAAACTAATATACAAAATTGTAATGATACAATATTCCGCCATGGGAAGTCACTTGATCTATGTATACATCACATATGCGCAACAAGATTTATACTGTAATTTAAAAATATCAATTAATAATATGTGAAGTAACAATATAACATAACAGCTGATTTCACCTATCGTCATGTAATACTTAAAAAAAGTATTACAACTTACTTATTATTAGTTTTGCTTCTTCGCGTTCAGTGAGAGGTGTATTCAATTTCGTTGATTGTATCATTAGTTTGTCTTATAAGTTGATCTCTGTTTATAAGTGTAATACTTAATTGTGAGAAGTGTTTTTTGTGTATTCGTTCTGATGATGCCTGAAAATGAAAAGGTGAAACAGCTCTAAACTATATAAAGACTTCTAAAAGGATTGCTAAGGCAAGTATAAATAATAATATTACAATATAAAACATTGATAGCACCACTATAACATTTAAATAAACATTCCAGTAACTTTACTCTACTGCTATCAACAAAGTTTCCACCCAACCTAAATGCTAGATTGCGCAAAGTCTACAATGGCTTAGGTTAAGTATTACAATGCGTAGTGATTTTGAATCATACAATTAATAATTTTCAAAAATATAAACAAAAAATGAAAACTAGATTTTTAACCCTACAATTGTCGATGTTAATTTTTTGATGTGCCAAGCCATTTCGGTGCGTGTTGCAAGTACATTTTCAAAAATTCACCAAATACAGTAATTATAAACCAATCCAAAAGTGTTCCATAGCTTTTTTGTAGATAAAGGTTCAAATTCATATGTGCCAGTAAAAAAAATATTAATTGTATTACAAAGTTATTAGCTCAAGAAACAAAAATTTTTCAAGTAACGAAAGGAAAAAGTTAAATTTTAGGCATACATAAAAATTAGTAAACATTTTTTGTAATTTTTTTAAAATGTACAAAAGTTTTGTCATTTAGTTCTAAATATAAATGTATACAAATATATATCAATTTCAAATTCTTGTTTTGAAAACTCAAGTTTTTATGTTCCTACTAAGTGTAAAGTCCTGAACTGATTAATATTATAGGCTGTGTTTAAAGAGCGGAAGTGAGTTTTGCCGGGACCGTGTGTACGCAACAAATTCATCCTGAATTTCGGGATCCCGCGAATCGGGATCCCGCCAAAACGGACCGTGTGGCCCCAGCCTTACAGTACATTAAGTTCAGAAGGCAACATGTATAAAGCTTAACCAAGAGTCGATGTCACAGGTATAGTATACTATATACTATACAGCTGTATGCAATTCTCCCTCTTACGCCCTCTGTTACGTAACTTCTCCAGAAAAATACTAGTAACTGCGCAAGTACACTTACATTAATAATATTTTTTATTTCACCAGGACATGCTCTGCCCTAGCTGTATTCGACGCAAATGGCTTCGAGCTGAAGATACAACACACACTTCTATCTAAGATCACACAAACACGCTTTTTTTAATGTTAGCATCTCCCTCATTAGTATAATTTGTTTTTGTGCATTCAAATTTGATAACATTTCACAATTCCCTATCCCCCAGGCAATCCTTTAATACATATTTATTATATATACCGGTATCACAAAACTTTCTAGAGCACCAATCACATCTGCACATTTGGATACGTTGTATTGCTATTACAATATATTTGCATATCTATTAAAGAAAATAATTTAAATTTATTGATTTACTTATTTTAAAAGAATATTACAAATACACCAACAGGAAATCTATCAGTGTACAATAAAACGTGTTATCTACGAATATTTGTATGTGACGAAATACACGAAATATAAAACATGTATTTCTATTGTACTTACATCGTACCGAAAGAAATATATTTCTGTTGTATAATATTATTATAGATGTATTTTCAATTTGAATTGAACTCAAGACCAATATAGTATTTTTTGTGTATTTAATTTTTTAAACTTCCTTGTCAATTTGATGTAAGGAATATTTTTACTTGGTCATGTTTTAGTAGGTTTCTTATATTTAGTTTTAGAGTTATTATTTGATTTTTTATGTTTGTTTGCATTATGTAATGAGGTCAAAATATTGAATACTTTATAAATTTATTAAATACTAATTAAACTAATAATTCTTAGGTAGCACAAAATAAAACGAATTTCTTGTTGCTTCCTTTTTACTTTTCCTTATGTCTTTTGTACATTTTCTATATTTGTACTTAATCGATTACAAAGATTGGTACATATAATACTGCTTTTGCTATGCCATTTGTGAAAAATTAAGGTTTGGATAAAACAATGAGTGAAGTTTTAAGAAAAGCGAAAAACAATATCGCTTCTTGTTTTGATAGGATTCCTTTTGAATTTTATAAACAAGCACAAGAAAGAATTTCTTGAATTTTTGTTAAAACTTTTTAATTATGCAATGGATTATGAAATTTTAACCTAATTCATTTTAAAAATCTGTTATATTTCCACTGCACGAGAAGGGTTCAACAGTGATATCCTATTATTACTAATATTATAAATGTGGAAAGTTTGTATGTTTGGATGTTTGACTGTCAATCACGCAAAAAGTATTGGATGGATTTGTATGGATTTTGGCACACATATAGATCACGACCTGTAATGTGGCATAGGCTAGAATTCATTTAGATTTAATGGTTAAAATATTCCATAAAACAATAAATATTTATTATTATACTTTCATTAAAGCTAGAAAGCTGGAAATTGGTACATTTATTTCTTATAAAATGTAAACCACATGTGCATTTTAACGTTCGACTAAGGGGTGAAAAAGTGATAAATACCTCTAAAAGAATACAAATTCATAATTATACTTCCCTTAAAACTAGAGAGCTTTAAATAGGTGCATTCATTTCTTACAAGATATATATAAAAAGTAAATCATATTTGTATTTTGTAGCGTGCTGCTAAGGGGTCAAAATGTGATAAAAAATTCTAAAACAATAGAAAATAATAATTATAATTCCCTTAAAGCTAGATAGCTGGAAAATTTTACATTTATTTCTTACAAAATATATATAAAATATAAACCATATTTGCATTTTAGAGTCTGATTCTAAGGGGAATATGTCATAACAACCACTAAAGCAATGCAAATTAATTATTATACTTCCCTTAAAGCCAGAGAGATATATTTATTTCAAGATATGTATAAAATGTAAATCATATTTACGTTTTGTAGCTTGCTGTTAAAGGGTTAAAATGTTACAACATCCCCTAACTAAACTATAAAAATATATTGTTGTACTTTCCTTAAAACTAGAGAGCTGACATTTTTTATATTTATTTCTTACAAGACACATAGAAAAAATAAATCAAATTTGCATTTAGTCGCGTACTGCTAAGGTGTAAACAAGTAGTACCAACCACTAAAACAAATAAAAATAATAGTTATATTTTCCTTAAAGCTAAAGAGCTGGACATTTTTACATTTATTCCTTTCAAGATTGATAGAAAATGTAATCGAGATTTACATTTTGTAGTGTGATGGTAAGAAGGCATAATGTGATTACAACCCCTAACACAAATAAAATTAATTGTTGGACTGTTTTTCCTTAAAGCTAAAGAGCTGGACATTTATTCCTTTCAATACATATATTTTAAATTTGTCGCGTGCTGGTAACTGATTGTATTTAAAAATTCATACAAATGCAATTGATATTAATGAAGATCACGATTTAGTCGAAAACGGTTGTTATATATAAAAAAGAAGGAGGAAAAAGACTTGTTTACGGACCTAATAAGGTAAGAATTAAATTAATACAATTAAAGTTCTTCGGCTTTGATAATTCACAAAATTAACCTATGTAAAACATGGAACACATTTTCTAACATAAAACATAATTACTCTTGAATAACTATTGATTTTGACTTGTGAGAGGACATCTCTTAAAAAAAAAGGCAATATCTCCTAATCAATACGTTTACCAATTCAAACGGGTTCAAGGACGATGCCGTCATCTTCAGAGATGCACGTGCTACAATAATCAAACTGTATCTAACTAAACTGAAGATGGTTTTATTTTCGTTGAAATGCGTTTGGGTTTTTAAACTAATTGTTTGCTAAATTTTATAACGATGTAATCTTTTTAACGTTACTGATTATTAAACTCCCGATAAATTAAGATCGATCTATTATAATGGAATATCCTTATTTGTTACATTTGTTGTTCAACTAGTACTTTGTTATACTTGAGACTCCACTAATTACAAAAAAAAAACACATATTGTTCATTTTAAACTACAATTTTACATTAAGCTAAATTCATATTTACTTTCTGTCTGTTTTTTAAACCGAATTTATACTGAATTTATATATATATATATATATATATACATATATATATAGATATGAAAATATTGTATTTAGACCGATAGTGTATTAATACTGTATGGGGTCGTAACATTAATATAGTTACGACAATTAATTATATTTTATAAAGATTCTAGATGTTGTAGCTCAAAGGTTTTGAAAATTAATTTTTAGATAACTTATAACCACAACCTTGAATTAGGCTAGGCTTTATGATGAATTGTTTAGCTGATATATATTCACATTGGTATTATTTCTATAAATTTAAGTTTATAATTATGATTGAATCCGGGTTTATTGTCGAGAGGTGGTGATTTGTTTTAATTTAATAAACATGTGATTTTAAACTAATACCCTTCTTATTCCCCCTAGTTACTGTATTCAAATTTGAAAATAGTACTTAAAAGTTACGACGATTTAAACATAAATCAGTGAATGAACCAATAAACTACAACGAATATATTCATGCGGTCGAGTTATCTTCCTACCAAATTGTAACTTTCCAGGCATAATAAATGTTTAAATTAGTTGTTTACAATACAATTAATTCATTACACAGTGCAAATATACATATAACTTCAAATTACTTGATTACAACCCATCCCTAACCGAGTTAAGTTTACCAACCTCTTAAAGCCACATACAACACTTTCTTGCAACAATTCGCCATATTTCTTAAACTTGCCAGGACTATTAATGGAGTCATATTTGGGGTAAATCTTCTGTTCTTCGGCAATCTCAAGTTGCAAGGTAAACAATGGAGTGCAATTTGTTTAGGTTTCCCTGCTTAATACTCCCCCTCGACATGTACTCTCAACCCACTGTAATGTCTGCTCTGACAATTCGTTTTGTTGACAAAACCTGACTACGTGCACTTTTCTTGTCAATATTTACAATAATCTCTCCTTGTTCAATATTTAAATATAGTTACTGGTTTATTGCACTCCAGGCTTGTGTAAGATGTGTACATTAATTATTGTAACCCTAGCGAACTTTATGTACCTAGTGCCACGGCTAAACTGTTAAAGATCAAGCAAAAGGGATGTTGATAATTAATATTTATAAAATCAATAACTGTTTGTTAATGTCATTTACTGCCAGCAATATTTTGGAAGTTTTTAAAAATTAAGTTTTCACCGTTACGTGACACGTGTTTCAAAAACATTAATCATCTAAAGTCAGGTGAAGAAAATACTTATAGAAAAACACTCATAATTAATAACATTTACTGTATAGTTGCATAAAACATAAAGATGCTAGGAGCCGATATTCTAAAAGACATAAAACCAGAAGGATGAGGACAATTTTGATGAAATAAGTTTGCATGGATGAGAGTTAGGTTTAAATGGGAGTAAATAGAAAATTATAAGGAAGAGGGCATTTCTGTTCTGATAAGGTTTATAAAAATTATGATTAACTGAAACGGGAAGTAGATGTGGAAAGATGAAGGAGGAGGGCATTTCTGATCTGATAAGGTTTGTAAACAGGTTTAGAAGGAACTAAGTGAGAAAGATGACGGAAAAGTAACTTTCTGATCTTATGTTATTTGTAAAGAGGACATGTAGGTTTAGGGAAAAGTAGATAAGAAATATGAAGGAGTAGAAGTTTTGTGATTTTATGAGATTTGTAAAGAGGACATTTGTAGGGTTAGGGAAAAGTAGATGGGAAATATGAAGGAGTAGAAGTTTTGTGATCTTATGAAGTTTCTAAAGAGGACATGTAGGGTTAGGCGAAAGTGGATGGGAAATATGAAGGAGTAGAAGTTTTGTGATCTTATGAGGTTTGTAAAGAGTTCATTTGGGGTTAGGGGAAAGTAGATGGGAAATATGAAGGAGTAGTAGTTTTGTGATCTTATGAGGTTTGTAAATAGGACATGTAAGGGTTAGGGAAAAGTAGATAGGTCATATGAAGGAGTAGAAGTTTTGTGATGTTATAAGGTTTGTAAAGAGCACAATTAAATTAAACGGGAGGTAATTGTGGAAAGATAAAGGAGGAGGGCATTTCTGATCTGATAAGGTTTGTAAAAAGGGTTTAGGAGGAACTAAGTGAGAAAGATGACGGAACAGTAACTTCCTGATCTTATGTGGTTTGTAAAGAGGACTGGTAGATTTAGGAAAAAGTAGATGATAAATAAAAAGAAGTAGAAGTTTTGTTATCTTATGAGGTTTGTATAGGGGACATGTAGTATTAGGGGAAAGTAGATGGGACATATGAAGGAGTAGAAGTTTTGAGATCTTATGAGGTTTGTAAAGAGGACTGGTAGATTTAGGAAAAAGTAGATGATAAATATGAAGAAGTAGAAGTTTTGTTATCTTATGGGGTTTGTATAGGGGACATGTAGTATTAGGGGAAAGTAGATGGGAAATATGAAGGAGTAGAAGTTTTGAGATCATGAGGTTTGTAAAGAGGACATGTAGTCTTAGGGGAAAGTAGATGAGAAATATGAACAAGTAGAAGTTTTGTGATCTTATGAAGTTTGTAAAGAGGACATGTATTTTTAGGGTAAAGTAGATGGGAAATATGAAGGAGTAGACGTTTTGTAATCTTATGAGGTTTGTAAAGAGGACATTTAGGGTTTATGAAAAGTAGATGAGAAATATGAAGGAGTAGAAGTTTTGTGATCTTATGAGGTTTGTTAAGTCAACTTTTAACTTTATATTATGTGGCAGTGTGCTTTAGTATCTTTTGTGTGTATGAGTTTATGTGTAGTATGTTTTAATATTAACAACGTCCCTAGTGCGCGAACCGCAATATACATTGGAAAATGACTGAATGAAAATAGTCGAAACGGCCGTCATGTAACACATGAGGAAAAACAAGGATTGTCTGACAGAACCTAACTAAGATAATATATGTTTAAAAACAATCCAGCAGGGCTACCACAAATAAATATACATATTAAAAACTTGGTGGAAATTTTAACAACAGTAACTTAAACAGACAGACTCCACTGTACCAGGTGAGAGTGATACTAATTTTGGTTATTTGTATATTTCGTTGATAAGAAACAAACAATTTCTTGTATATCCAATTACGATTCTAAACAAACAGACATTATTTAAATAGTAAGGGTAGTAAACTTAAAAATACTAAACACATTCGTTTCGAACGGTTTCTCTGTAAAAATTATACTAAAATAGAAAAGTTGTAAAACTTAATTTAATCAATTCATTCTTTATACAAATTTTGGAAAACTAATACATTCCACAATTCTACTACAATCAATTACAAATTGAATAATTTACACTTAACCCTTTTAGGCCTATCAGCAAGTTTGAACCTACAAAGGTGTTAATTGCTTGAAAAATCTCTAGGAAGTGGATTTATTGTAATTGAATTTCACAAAATCTGTGAGTTATCTTCTAACCCAGTCTGTCTTCCTGTGAACTCAATAAATCTATTTCTCTTCATTCAAAATCAGAATAAATTAAATCTATATATAAAAGAATCTAAACTTTTTAACTTCTTCTTTTCACTTCTTTTGTTTACACTTACAATTAAATGTAGAAAGAAATATTAAATCATACTGATTTAGTAACTATCTTAATATTTCAAAGTAGTAGTTAGAAATATAAAGGTCAAGAATGTGTATTTACATTAGAAGGATACTTTTTTGTAATTCATTTTAACCTAGAATTACAATATAATATGGCAAACATTTATATCAATGACAATATATTCTGAATACTTAGTAAGTTAGTTGTTATGATAATATTATATGGTGGTTTGTTTCGTGTAATACCAGCTTGTACAGCTCTATTAGGCTGATAGGAAATATTTTGTGTCATTGCAATGAAATATAATGCTTTAAAAAAATATGCTATACAAAACTATATATTTCGATTAAAATATAGTTCAAACCCGAACAACATAAAACTCAAATTTTGCTGTGAATAATGTAACAATATAAAACTATTTATTTTTAGCATGTGATAGTTGACATCAGCCCTAGACTAGAACATGTTTTAAATAAATGTATGTAAAAGTATAATGTAAAGTAAGTAAGAAACATCCATGTAAACTATGCATTAAAATATAGATCATTTGATCAGCGGAGCGAACACGGGGGATATGATTCTCTGGAAAGTTAAGTACAACCTGCAGGTGGTTACCGATTGAAGGAATTAGAAGAAGAATGGAAGATACATTTTAAGACATCAGGCCACTAGTCACAGAGTAGAGTCTTAGATACTCAAGAACTCTATACTTTTTGTGTTATAAAAAACATCACATCCCATTTATTATCAGTTACTAGACAGTTTTTGAATCCTGTATATTTATGGTTCTGCTTTACACGATATGAAACTGTTTGACCATGAAGTATGTTGCTTTGTGTTTTCACAGTAAGGATGTGACAGGACATTGTTAATGTTTAAGAAATGATCTTGCATTTTCCAGTGAAAGATGAGTAATGACAAAAGTAGTGTTGACTTTAACAATCTGACGTTTTATCATTTTGCTAGAATGTTGTTTCCTATCATTCATTACAGTCTGTATATTATACAGGGTGAGAAACTGTCTGGAATATAACTTTCATGTCGGTTTCTAATTAAAAGAACAACAAACATAAACAATATTTTATACTAAAGTTGCATAAAAAAAATTGGTAAAATTTTCAAAAAATGTTTTTCCTTATCTAGATATTAATTACTATATTGTTGAGTTTTAGTACAACTTCTGAATTTGTGAAGCTTGTAACTTTACCAGGGGGAAACTATTAATAGTTTTTCATACTAAATGATCAGTGATTTACAGTTAGAAAATAAATCATCGTACAATTTTGTATTTCATCTGAAAGAGAAAAATAAACTATAAGAGTATGAAATAGTATTACAGGGTTGCTTAAAAAATTTGTTTTTTTTATTTTCCGGGACCTCCTGATATGAATTTTTGTTCGCCCTCTTTGTTGTACGGAATAATAATTTAAAGTTATCCCAGGTCAAAATCTGTCCTTCACAGTTTGTTGTATTCGTCTATCTTAATTTTCCCCTCACCCTGTGTAGTTATAACTCTGATACAAAGCACAATTATTCATAGGTTACATCGGTAACATACAAATGACTTCAGACATTAACCAAACGACGATTAAGCAACTGAATCGGTGACTTGTTTTGAGAAAATTTTCCAAATTAGGTTTATATGTTTTAGCTTATAACCAATTAGTTGGAAAATTGGTCTCCTCATAATTTTGCCTGTGAGTACAAACTAAATTAGAAGAATTTTTCATCCCTCCAGCCTCGGTTCATGGGCTACTTCGCTCGGAAAAGATCGCTTCCCGAGTTTGCAACTTGACCTTGCGGACTCGTATCAGAAGTAAAATAACCTAAATGTATTTGAACCGGGTACTTTTTTTTATATTTTGATAGAATTGGTTGAACTAGAATTGCTATTGGTTGTGCAGAATAATATCCCATTTTTTAGACAAATACCCAAAAATTTTAATTCCATTACGATAAATCTCAAAACATTAAATTTATAATATTGGTGCAAAACGTATTTCCTGTTGTATGATTGTTTTGGTTAAAGAACTCGTCCTTCCAATTTAGAAAACCGTGTTAATTCAAATTGGACCCCTCTTTACTATGTTTGCGTTAGAGTGCGAACACTTATATATGTATACATACCGTTTTTAATGATACCCCACAAAAACGTGTTCTGCGGATTATGAAAATTACGAAAGTTTCAACTAACCAAAATTAGAGTGGGATTCACAGCACTTGTGTTTTGGGTAAATATTAAGCAATGCATATTGCCAGTCTTCTGCCATTTCATATTTTGGAGAGATGGGACTCTTCTCTTCAGATCTGTTGACACATGTTTGATAAGTTTCTTTTAACATTATACATATGCACATATAAAACAATATAAATAAAACACAACATTTCAATAATAATATAATTAATATGTAACATTTTTACCCTCAAGACAATAACAATAATGAGTACACTTTCGTTAATACACGTCAAAATAAATATTTGTGTTAGACGATATTTTGAATTCTTAATTTTAAATAATTTATTTAGTCAATAATATTCATCACAAATACAAAAATAACAAAAAGCTAATAATTTCCGGTTTGTTAACTTTTGTTGATTGTTTGGATTAACACAAAGGAATCTTAAAACAATTTTAGGTCTTTTATTTTACTTTATTAAAACTTGTTCAACCAAGATAGTGTATTACATTATTTTAGAGTGCATTTATTTAACTACTATTTGAACTTCTTACAACTTAAAGTTTAGCCAAGAATAACATAAAAGTGGCAAAAACTTTTAAAATATATAGACGACCTCAAATACGAAAACCAGCAAGACAAAGTATTTACCATGGATGTGCTACTCAAGTAGTCACAAAACTTTTATTCTTTCCCAACAAATAATCTAAAATGGGTTTTACTGATTTTCTTTTTCGTTCTGTCATAACCTTATACCAGCATTTACTCTCTGATCGTTTGTGTAAGAAATAAATCACATTTCTTTAGGTGCTTTATACAACAATACAGGTCAGTTAACAAAAGAGTTCAATCAATCGCTTTAAGGGAGAGAAACTCTTTCAGAAAATTGGAGTTGATATGAAACCTTATGATGGACCGTATACAGTTTGATTATAGAAAGATAAATATTTGTTATTAAAACCATGACAAACTCAATGATGTAAAAACACTTACAATTTTATAATAATAAAATAAGTGACATTTTAGTTAGCAGAAAAATCTTATATTCTTGAGAATTCCGGTTAGGAAGTAGTAAAAACATCGTAAATTATGTTAAAGGCACAATTTAAGGTAGTAAATAAACGTGTAGTTTTGTATAAATATGCGTTATTCAAAATATATGCTAAAACATGTATTAAATGTTTCTACGTCATATTCATATGTTGATGTGAGTTAAGGGAATAATTCACACCAAATAATGTTTTTAAATACAAATGTTATAAGTTTTTATTAAGAGTTACTTATTGTACTCATATTAATTAATCTATATATTCTAGTATTTTTACCTTCTTAGATTGACGACCGCAGTTTTGACTTCACAGAGACATTCTGAAGTGACATTTAACACCATTTTTACACATTTCACAGTCATATTGAACAAATTAACAACACAGAATTCACATAATGTACCGTGGTTCAAAGGTTTGTCAATTGATATAACTAGTGTATATATAGTGGCCCAAGTTTGAACTCATAAAAAATGTGTTAAATGTGACTTGAGAATGACTCTGTAAAGTCGAAACGCTGTCGTCTATCTACAGAACGCCATAGATTACAAAAACAACGCAAAAACCATATATATATATATATATATACATAAATATGTATATATAGTTAGAATTTTGTTTTGTCTTTTGGTACCAATAAGCCAGTTTTAAATTTAAATTCCATATTTATGGTAACCAGGTCACTTCATCACCATAAACCTAATTATTGATGTATTATAATTACATATAACATTTGTCCGTCTTGTGAGTTTAAATTATTTTCGGAACAGTAGTGCCATCATCAGTTATTTACTCCGTTGAATGTCATTACACAAATTAAAACACAAACACAAGAACACAAAGAAGTAACACGCTCATACACAAACATATTATTCCTCATTTAAGAGGATGAACTAAACGTCGCTAATCACTAATTTGATAAAATTAGATCACGTAGGCTACTTATATACCAGAGTAAAATATAACTCCGACTCGTTATAAAAAGTTCTAAACATAGTTTAAAAGTTAAATTTACCAAATTAAAAAACGAATTAAATAATATTTGTAACTCATGTTACTTTTTTCCAATGTAGTAACATTGATGTTATTTTAAAGAAAAGTTGTCTTAAATTTGTCAAAATGTTTAAATGAATATTTGGTTTATTCATTTAAAATATGAATGATTTATTTTAAATCATTCATTTAAATAAATGAATGATTTAAATTTTGGTTTACCCAATTCAAAGAGTACTGTATAATCAATTACAGCCACTTGATAGGCCCAAGACTTAATTACTCCGTTCTTCGAAACAAACAAAGGAGAGGAGTTAACAATAGATTCTGAAGTGCAATTTGGCAACACTGTCCTGTGAATTGACAGATAATTCAGTAATAATGGAATGTGTTTGTATTGATAAACATAATTTAAAAGGACTAAATTAAGATATTCAAATCTGTTACGTTTAGAATGACGTTTTACAAGAATAAAATCGAACAGGAGATGTATGTTGATCTAAGCATTGTGTGTCAGTTTCCTCTACGTATTCGAATTTGTCTTATTAAAAAATTTAATTCTTTAACCTACTTTACTTTTTCTGTTCTAAATTAAATTCACGTAATTTATAAGTCATATAATTTTCAACAATGTAACTAGTGATTTCTAATACCACTAATAATAATAGTAATTTGTATTTGATTAACAGTGACAATATATTGCAAATGACGTAAACAAATGTTTCATATAATATTAATATGCTATGGATAACACTTTTTAAATAATAATAAAAAAAACATTACAAGTTTGTTACGACAGAAATAAATTCTTAGATAAATTTATTTTTGAAAGAGAAATTAAATTGTTTGAATTGCTTCAACCACTTATTTAAATTGTTGTTGAATTTAAACCGTAACCAACCACTTATTTAAGTTATTGGAGAATTTAAACCGTAACCAACCACTAATTTAAGTTATTGGGGAATTTATACCGTAACCATCCACTTAAATGAGTTATTGGAGAACTTAAACCGTAACCAACCACTTATTTAAGTTATTGGAAAACTTAAACCGTAACCAACCACTTATTTAAGTTATTGGAGAATTTATACCGTAACCAACCACTTATTTAAGTTATTGGAGAATTTATACCGTAACCAACCACTTAAATAAGTTATTGGAGAACTTAAACCGTAACCAACCACTTATTTAAGTTATTTGGGAATTTATACCGTAACCAACCACTTATTTAAAATATTGGGAAATTTAAACCGCAACCTATCCTCCTGCATGTTAACATATGTATTCTTTTCTCTACATCGGTAAGAGGTAATACAGTTCTGTTTTTTCTATCAATAGAACAAGATTTTCTGCATGCATAGAAATTATCAAATGTATTCTAATGTAAAATTTACATTTTTGAAATATGTTTACTAATTGCTTACAATAACTTTAAAAATAATAAATAATATTTTGTAACAAACAATTATTTATTATATTTAAAAAAAATAGTTTTCAGTTGTAGAGCATAGTATAATTAACTAACACACGAAAAAATTGTTATCTCATTTAGTTCCAGGGAAAATGGTACCTAACTGTTAAAAAACATAACTTT
>JAGFPH010001958.1:137536-152654 GCA_018207615.1 Philaenus spumarius
ATTTGGCTGCCACCCTTTAGAGAAGAGTATATCCATGTTTTCACTTGCTAAATTGATTGTGAACTTCAACGGATCACTATATTATATTTTTATTAATTTATGACTCCTTTAAGATCATGTTTCAATATTGGTGCTATTTGGCAGCAGCAAGATTGCGGCGATTCGGCGCAGCGTGAATATAGGTCCCTTTTGGCTGCCATATGTGTTTGGTATGGGTACATTTAGCTGCCGGCAGTGTTGTCAAGTCGAACAGGTGTATATCTCGACTATTCGGCTGCCGGTGTCAAACCTACATAAAAGGACATTTTAATCAACTATACATTTTTAAAAGTGTTTTTAGTTATATTTTCTTAGAAATCTTTCATAATTTTCTGGGAAAAAAGTATTTCTGTATGGCTAAATGAACTTAGCTGTGTGCTTTTCTTTAATTTAAACTTCTTGTTTGATCTCGAAAGAAACCAGCTTGTATATCTTCACTCATAATGCCCTTCCTTTTTTTTTAATAACCTATATAGAAAATTAGTAATTAGGAACTTTTAAAATTAAAACTGCCATGTAATAATTTGTTTATTGCTGGACAAATTAAATTGCATAAAGCATGAACAACAGGAAATAAAAAACAAAATAAGTAAGTCTAGTAATAACTAACACTTATATAATAGAAGTGATGACAAGCTCTTCTTCTTTCACTCAAAAACTCTTTTAAATTGTAGTAAGTCTTAGTTTTTAACAATGTCTTGAACCCTTTCCTTTTGAACTTGTTGGTAAATGGCTAAAAAATGTTTTCATACTTTAAATGGTATGTCTTTTATTATTTGATATTTTGTGATTTGGTATGGCCACTTTATTTGTATTCTTCAAAATTTTTATATTGAAGTATTCTTTTAAATATTCAAAATATTTTTTGGAACAAAATATATTATAACATATAAATAGATGTAAGGGTTAATAATTAGTTTTATTTAAAGATAGTCGTGCAAGAATAATTTTGCCTTTTTTCCTGCTCGAATGGATTTCTGTTTTTGTAAAATAAATAGGTTTTGGATATTAGAATTTAAGTTGCCCCAAATTATAATAGGATAGCTCAATTTAGGGGTAATTAAACAATTATACACCGATAGTAATGCAGTTTTTGTACAAAATGTCAATAACCTTCTGATAAGAAAAATATTTGTTGAAATTTAATTACTCAAAGAGTTTAGATGTTCTTAAAATGTAATGTTGTTGTCTAGTTGTATTATTTTGTTATATAAATTGGTCATAATATGAACAGTCACTTGCGTTTCCTTTGAAATACCCATAATACATTTTGAGGAAGCTTAAGTGTTTTCGGAGTAGATTTATGACTATTTACATTCTCTATCATTAAAGCTAAAATTTCCAGTTTAACATACTAATTTCAAAGGGGAGGAGATAAATAAATAACTTTGTTTTGTTTATAATTAATTGTAACATCCCTAGCTATGATTATATATTTTACTAACAATCTCGTAATGAATATTTATGTTTATTAATAATAATTAATTGTAACATCCCTAGCTATGATTATATATTTTACTAACAATCTCGTAATGAATATTTATGTTTATTAATAATAATTAATTGTAACATCCCTAGCTACGATTTTATAGTTTACTACCAATCTCGTTATGAATATTTATGTTTATTAATAATAATTTTATTGTAACATCCCTAGCTACGATTATATAGTTTACTAACAATCTCGTAATGAATATTTATGTTCATATTATTATGCTAATAATAATTGTAGCATCCCTAGTTACCATTATTAAATACATAAAGTTATTTATGTACATCGTAGGAATAATTCATTTTGGTCTGTGACACAAATAATAGTTTATTATAAGTTACAATAACATTGTAGACAGCAAACTAGTTGAACCCTCTGTTACGTATATACACATGGAAAACTAAGTTCTTATGAATACAGTTACTAAACCTAATTTTGAAGGTAAAAACATTGTTTATTAATTATATTTTTGCAATGCAGATGAAATTATCCGAATGCACCCTTCGCATTTTAGCATTTTTAATTTTCCTAAATTCCATAATTCCTCCCGTAAGGTCTCGGAACGGAGTCTCCTATTTTTGGAGTTACCCGTATGGTAACCCTAAATAAATATAGTAGTCATAGTAGTGTCTACAGTTGTAGAGAAAACATCGGCAGAGTGTCGAACCGGGGCCTCTCGTCAACTATCAGACCTTCTCAGTCATGTTACGATATTATTCGTCCATCTTCTCGGCTGCATTTAAAATCATTGGGCTTGCACAGTCTTATCAAACAAACCTGTGGTCATCGGTTTAATTAACCACTATTTCATGCTAGGCCTAACGTTAAATCATTTTAATCTAAATTTCTTGACGAACGTAATTATACATTATTGTTTTATTATTTTTTTTCTGTTTAAACATAGTTTTTACTAAAGAAAAGGACAATTTGTGTTTAGTGGGTCTCGGCCGGTATTTAAGCGTTTTGTTGATCTTCAGTAGGCTATTCCATACTAAAATAAGTCACTATCGTATATATTATAAAACCAATATTTACATACAATACTAGTGTACACGTTAGTGTAATTTATTTATTGCAGTTAATTGGATGTGTTTTGTTCAAAATTATTTGGACAAGTTTACAAGATACAATCATATGAATACAATTTTTCTAAATAGTAGGCCTGTGGAGTGTGACCCGTGAAGGGCCTACCGATTTTTTGCTCGCAATACTCGGGTGACTCGGAGAGCCCTTCTCCCCGACCGGCTTAGTTCTTGGTATTTATCTACCGTATGATTTTCCTATGTCATACTGTACAAATATAATTAAATAAAGTTATCGTAAAAAAAATTTTGAAATGACTTTGTTACTGAATAAAATAAATCAATAGGGAATAAAAAGATACGCAAAGTAATACAGGAAATAATAGGATACATCATATCGGTCTTCAAAGATTTAAATCCAGTTGTCTGATCCATGAAATCACCACTTCATCAAGCTCGTGTTGACGAGCTAGTCCCCCTGGTGTAGTACTTAAAGGGCAATCATTCTATGTGACTCATTGTCTGCGTATCGGTCCGGGACCTGGCCCCTTTTATATTTCCAGGAGTTGCACCTACTTTATGAAACGATTGACGATATTTGAATGAATGGTAGAAAGTTATTGGCCGCCGAACTAGTTTCCGTGGTATTGGCCGAGTACACCCGAAGTGGTACGTCCCGTATGCAGCAATTGACCGAAAATGCCTGAGGGCACCACTACCCCCCCCCCCCTATTTCCTAATACCCTTATCATTTATTCACCTACAATAAAATGAGTTGTTTAATCACAAAGTAAACCCTCTCTTAACCGAAAACCTTTTAACAGAAGTAGTGTTTGACCGAAACGAACAAAAAGTCATCCACAAAGTATTATTTTTGAAATTATGCTTTCCATTGAATTGTTTGGAACTGGACTAGCTAAAAGTAGAAAGTGACATGTAGTGGGGAGGAACGACTGATGGATGGGTATATTGACCATGATGCAAAGATGGTCACTGATTAGAAGATGGTCAATGCAAAGAAATTTTTATTTCATTAATTTTATAAAGTATACGTGGTAATTAAGTGTATACTATTTATTTATAAATCTAATCATAATGTAAGGTAATTACAAGTGTTCTGTATTCTTTTTATTTACTGAAAAATGACAGACATATTGACCGCTACTTAAATGTACTGACTGGGGCCGGGTTTGTAAGCTGTGTGAAAGTACGACACGAGTGTCCGGCGAAGGTAGTTCATGCATTGACAATGTATTTGTTAACCATTTTGATTTCGATAGAGTGCAGGCTGTAGTAATTCAAACCCACGTCACGGACCATTACAGCACAGCTCTTGGGTAAACCAGTTCGAGCTGATTTCGGTGACTGTTTCGAAGTCTCCATTCACGACTTTTTTTCGATAAAAAAGAATTTGTTAAATTATTGACTAATCAAAAATGAGAATCTGTAACATGTTCGCAGGATATCCGAATTATCTCTTTGGTTTTTAAATCTCTTATTCACGAACTTGTACGCGGTTCAACAAAAAGAACTTCATCGCTCAAATCACATAATAAAAAATTAAAACCTTGGACTGCTAGTAGTCTTATTCGATCTATTAGAAACACAGATAAACTCGCAAAATTAGTAAGGAAACAACCTTTTAATACGGTCCTTACAGCATATTTTAAAACTTATAGGAACCAATTAAACACTATTATAAACGGAATTATAAACGTACAGTTAAACGGAATTTTTATAGAGACAAATTAATTCATTGTAGAAATAATCCAAAACGTCTTTGGGAAATTATAAACGATTTGAGTGGTAGCGGTAGCAGTAAGAAATGTTTTCCAATAAAACAATATTTGCAAGGTTCCCAATCAGACATAAACACAGACACATATAAACAAGTTGCTAATGAATTTAACTCGTACTTCTTCAGCGTCAGATATAGTTTAGCGTTATCTATCGACTCAGGTGGTGAACCTATAATAAGGGACGATAACTATGAGACGTTATCTGATTTCACTTTGCGTACTGTTACTGGATACGACATAACACGATATACAAACAGTTTGCGGGGTAGCTCTGCACCTGGCTGCGATGGCATCTCAGCGTCCCTTCTTAAAGACAACATTGATCTCAATTTCAACATATTAGCCCACGGATTGTAGAATTTTAACAATTAATTACATTAGGTACAATACCTGCTTTATCGGTTTTTTTTTTCAACCAATAAAATCACTTGGTGATTACTGCAGTTACAGGAAACCTACGTGCCCATCTTCAGATCACAGAAAAATCTTTTCCAAGTCGTCAAAACAAAACAAAGTCATCACATAAACACGGTGTCGTAGTAAACGTCTTATCGTGGACCTGTCAACAAGACTAGCCTAATGCAGGCAGACTTGGGATTAACGATTAAAATTAATCGTTAGTTTTAAATGGTTTAACTTTTAACTCTTAATCGTAAAAATATTGGTTAACGATTAAAACTAACGTCAGTCATCGAATTTCTGCGAAAGAAAACCACGCCCGAAAATAATTTTCTCTAGTTGTTATGACATAACCAGAGTTAAAACGTATTTGATCAAAATTAAAACAAAGGCATTTCTCAGCGACTCAAAAAAAAAAACGTAATCTCGGGAAACGTTCATTCTGAAAATGTCAACAATTCGTTACCTATCTATGAAATTAAGTTTTTTGTTACTTTTCCAGTTTTGCTATGGTAGATACCCTGATTCTATTTATAGACACGGTACCAAACAAACCCTTACTACAGCTGGTGGTTGTCCTTGAGCCACGTCACCGTCTTGGGCACAATAATAACTACAGTAACAAACTAACTCTACTGCCTATGATATATGAATACAAATAACATAGATACCGTTACTTAACAAACAATGTTCAAAATATTTTACCCCGAAAAAATTTTACTTAAGTCAGACTTAAAAAATGTCTAGGCGGAGATTTCGCCGATCGAAGGATTAACCGATCATCAATCTTAGTTACAGTATTACAACTACGAAAACAAACCAAACACATTATTCTTCTTTTTTAAGATACCGGGACTATGATTTTTATGTAGCAGACACTTTTTGAACGATATTTCGAGTTAAATCATTGAAAACGGCTTAGCTCTGGGTAACGGACTGGTGGACTACTGTCCGTACTACTGGAACATCTGGAAGTGGATTTGTCTGCTTCCTGCTTCTGGTATAGTCCCGTTCACTATCATAAAATACAGCGCTGGAACCAAACGAATCTGAAACGCTTTTTGAAACATCTGTAGATAGAAGCAGGTAATATTGTGTCCTGCCAAAGCCGATGTTTACAATGTAATTTTTTAAGAATAACTTTATTTATTTTCGGTAAAATTCCCGAAATATATATACAGTATTTAAATAAAATATTTTTTTAAAGTTTTGAGCGTTTTTTCGACTGGGAACCTTATGTCGTGCCGTGTATTTTAACTTTAATCAGTTTAATGAGCGTTTTTTTTTTTTTTTTTACTGGAAACCTTATGTCGTGTCGTGTATTTTAACTTTAATCAGTTTAATGAGCGTTTTTTTTACTGGAAACCTTATGTCGTGCCGTGTATTTTAACTTTTAATTTTAATCAGTTTAATGAGCGTTTTTTTTACTGGAAACCTTATGTCGTGCCGTGTATTTTAACTTTTAACTTTAATTAGTTTAATGAGCGTTTTTTTGACTGGAAACCTTATGTCATGCCGTGTATTTTAACTTTTAACTTTAATCAGTTTAATCAACTTTTTTTTTACTGGAAACCTTATGTCGTGCCGAGTATTTTAACTTTTTAACTTTAATCAGTTTAATGAACTTTTTTTTTACTGGAAACCTTATTTCGTGCCGTGTAATTTAACTTTTAACTTTAATTAGTTTAATGAGCGTTTTTTTGACTGGAAACCTTATGTCATGCCGTGTATTTTAACTTTTAACTTTAATCAGTTTAATGAACGTTTTTTTTTACTGGAAACCTTATGTCGTGCCGTGTATTTATCAATTTATCAATTTCAAATACATTTAATATTTTTAAATATATTTACATTATAATAATAATAAATCGACCACGCATCTGAACCTATGACGTGAGTATGCATCCCGACGGTTCTTTTTTTACTTGAAACCTCAAAAAGTTGCATTCACGTACGAAAAATCTTAAAAAAATTTACTTCCGATAGAAAAATGTGCTTCCAGTTTTTGGATGTTTTGGGTAACGAACTCGTACGAGTCACTTAGATAAACACATCAATATAAAGGAGTTTCTCGCAAAAAATGTTTGGTTTTAGTTTAGAGTTTTAATTTAAATTATTACACATTTTTGCGATTTTGTTTTTTTAATTCGTGACAATTTAATATTTCCTATAATATTATTATATTTTTGTCCGACAGATAGACAAAATTACACATCTCGTCGAAGTTGTTAGAAGGGGTGGGGGGGGAATTAAGTTGGTTTTTATTTGTTTAACTTATAAACAAAGCAGTGCATCGCCCGTGGTTGAAACGCGCAAAATAATGGTTCGCGTGCGGGTGAACCGCGCAAAGCAATGGTTCGGGGGTGGTTATTTATAGGGGACCGAACCACGAACATACGACTCAGTTAATGAGGCCCGGAGTGTAAGGAAATCTAGAAGATTTTTAAAAAAGAACGCGAAAAGAAAAAGTTATACCAAATGTGTTAGCGAAATGGCAAAAACCACACTCTCAGTATGATCTACCCAGAATTTAATCTGGAGCGAGTCATAGTACCATGCGGTTTACAGGACTGACACTAGACACATCGGTTAGAAGGTGTTGTTTGGTGTTGGTGAGTGTTTGTAATCACGAATCTCATCGTATGTGTGTGTGTTGTGTGACCATCGAGTAGAAGAAGTACCGGACTGTCTTTGATTGTCTAAAAGTTCAAACCACGTAAAACAGTAATATATGTCTGATTCCATCCGCTTGGATGACTTACAGACATAATCCGGTGGTTCATCATCCAAAAGCTCGGGTTTCATTGAAATACGAGGAAACAACATATTTCACATGTCTCGTTCTGTCCACGCTCAGCTGATGACAAAATGCCTATCGGTTTACTGCCTTCAGCGGCAACTATTCTTGATTGAGTCTTAGGCATGCAAGAAATTCCTGTTTCGTCCGCATTAAATATGTTACTGCAATCAAGCCACAACACTTTTTAAAAGTTGAAAAACTTTTATCTAGCAACTTTGTTAAATCACTTCGCCCTTGCAGCTGATGTGGTTCTGGTTTACGAATTGTTAAGACCGAACGTCTTTTTTTTCAAACCCGCCCTACCATGCAGTACATGCTTCTCCAGTTTCTTGGTCAAAAGAGTGGTCTAATTTATTCTTTTTGGCAAGTTGAAAAGCATGATGCCTTATCTCTGTAACCGATAGTCCGAATAATCGAGCTTCTATTTCCTTGATGTAAGAGGCCAATTCTTCTCCTTGTTCAGCTGAAAAACTGTTTTCCAGCGACAAATACCTGAACATAAACACAGTTATTTTTTTCTGTTATTTTATAAATTATTTGAAGACATTTTTTTACATTTTAAACTCCCAGTAAAAGTGAATAACATCAAGGGGCATAATGGGGTCCGCCCAGGTTTGATCGTACCCCGCTTTGCCCCAGAAACTTATTTTAAGATTAAAAATTATCACAGCTAACTAGTAAAAGTAAATCAATTGGAACTCTCGAAAAACGTAATAGGCCTATTGACTATAACCAAACATGCAATAAAAAGTTAAGCTGGAAGTTGGTACTTACTTTGAATAAGATTAAAGTTGGAAGTAAATAAGGTCGAAACCAAATGACGCTATGAAGCAACTAAACAACTCAACAGAATGGCCGACAGTGTTGACCCTGCTTCCTTACTTTCCTTTAAGTAGTTCCGTAAATTGCCACTGCACTGCAACACATACTAGGCTTAAAACATCTCTGTCCCGTTTTGCCCCGTGGCTCCGTCTCCCCCCTTCTATCATACAAATAATTAATAATTATCTTAAGTTCCCTTTCCCCCACTATTTTAGCTTTTATATAAATCCAGTTGCTCAAGAAGTTATACTTTTATACTTTTCTATGTAACATTATGATAAATCCTAATTTGGGCAAAATGTATGGTAAAGCAAAACAATATTCTTATGGTTTTTAGTTTACGAAAACAGTTAATACCCAGAAAAATAATGAGATAGTTTAGTTCAGTAAGACAACAGGATTTAAATGTTTATTAAATAAATTATATAAATACTTTGTTACACTACTCAGTATTTAAATGTACTCATATGATATACGAGTACAACCAGTCCATAAGGCAATAACAAAAAAGAAAAAAGCTATAGTAAATATAGTTAGATTTGTTAACACCTTTAAAAATATAAATATTACAGGTAATAAAGTGCAGTAATAACATATTTGTTCCACTGTAAGCATTAATTTACACAAAATGATTATATTTTTCAAATGGAGTTGTCAGTAAAGCTAAATCAAAATTAAACAGCAAAACTTAAGTTTTGTTACTAAAATCTACTGAAATAAGCAATATTTTCTTTCTATATTGGTAGTAAAAACGAATTGGTCTAAGCTTGTATATCATTGTGTTACTGCATACACATACATTTAAATAAATTAAGGATTTCATTCGAAAGTTCCATCTCACGAGTCACAATTCTGACTTTAATCAACGTCTGCTGTTAGTTATATCTGATTAAGCTTAGCTTTTACGAAGTTTAATTAAAAGATGTGGAGGAATGGAATCATGTGCGCTAATAAAGTCTCTTTACACCCTGTTACATTCAGGTACTACGTAGAGACCTGCTTGAATTCATTTTTATATTGTTAGCACAATCGATTTTTTTAGGTACAAATCCTTATCCTTATATATAATTCTGTAAGCAAAATTTTAGATTCAAAATTGTGGGAATTTGGTAAATCGGAGGATGATGGGAGAGGTGTCAAATTAAAGGTATCGATTCAAGGAACGAGGGAAAAATATAAGTTTTTTCTAAAATTAAAAACTAAATGGTTTTTGAGATCCCCGAAAAACGAAAAATCCCCATAAGAAATACATGAGAATTTAAAAACATACAACAGCTGTTCTGCAGTTTACATTAAAACATTTGGTATTAAATAAATAAATTAAAAACATAAAGATAAAACAGCTGTTCTGTAAAATAATATGACAGTTAAAGTAAATTATATTTTTAAATAAAATCTGCTACTTCTTAACCTACAAAAGCTACACGTTGACACACACATAGAGAAACCTTATAAATGTGATTTTTGGAAGGTTGTATGGCTGTTCTATTAACTCTTCATACATTTATACTAATATCATAAAGAGGGAAAGTTTGTTTGTTTGTATGTAGGGGGGTAATCTCTGGCACTACTGAACCGATTGAAAAAATAGTTTTACTGATAAAAAGCTACACTTTACCTGAGTAACATAGGCTACAATTCATTTCGATAAAAACCTTTTTTTTTATTTCAATATTTGTAAATTTAGTCGGAAAAAATTCTTAGGTTAGGCCTAGAATGATAAACCAACACACGTATTTACATTTATTACCATAACAATAAATTTAATAAAAGAACAGATAATATATAGCTGTTTGTTCCAATATTTCCATTAACAGCTGATTTCAAAATTTGAAGCAATTATTTTTGTGTTTCTAGATTTTAGGGTAGGGTTTTAAAGTGTAGACCTGAGCCTTGCTGGTTCTTTTAACCATTATTATAACTGCTGTTATAAAATATGTAAGAAATAATTTGATTTGAACATTTATTATTTTAATTTTGAGGTTATTATTATTAATCATATAACTTTATTATAAATAAAACATAACATTTGTTTTTAGAAGGTTCCATTGGGGGTTGGCGTGCGGAGCACGCAGGGGTCTCCCCTAGTTTATAATATATGTAGAAAATCTGTATCAAGTTCATTAATATGTAAAATCGGACAAAGGGGAAGAGATTTTTTTAGAAAAAAAACACTACAACTCAGAAATACAGAGTAACCCTTTGAGAGGTGGTTTATTTTACGCTTAAAGAGTATACACGTCATACGACGTGATCCTAAGTTTTTGCTCAAAGGAGTAATCACGTCATATGACATTTCTCATTGCCATGGGAACGAGTTTCAATTACGACTCAAACAGTTGGTTATTTCACCACTAGAGTGTAGATATGTACTGTAAACGTGTCTTTGCAGTAATAGTTGCTACTTTATTGCGCTATAATGAGCGGACATGACATTGTGTACACGAAACTGCCACGTCGCTTTGTTTGCTTCATTCGTCTGTCCCGCGGTTGCTGACTTGTTTGACTACTTTGTTTGTGAGCTGCTTATTTTTTATAACTAATTTTGTATTATAAATCAATAACTAATTTGCTTAGTGTTTAATTCTCATTATTTCTAGTTTGTACAAAAAATCATGTCCTATAATGTGATTACTTTTACAAAACACAAACTCGATTTTTCAATCATTTTAAAGCAATATATGTGTTAAAAATCATTTGAAAGTTGTAAATGTGATAAAAATGGATATAGTAAACAATATTTAATAATTATGACTTAAAAAAATTCTTACTCTGGAAGCATGCCAAAATGTGAAATCTTCCACTCCTATAAGGAACAAATAAAGTCACGCCATATGACGTGATTATTCCTCAAACCAGTAAAGAACTCCGAGTAAGGTCCCTCAGTAATAATAATAATAATAATAATAATAATAATAATAATAGGTCTTTATTGAACTAATATACAAAACTATTACAATTTCCTCAAAACTTCAGACAATACTCTTGGTCGGAAAACCGTCAGAGGGGTTGCCAATCCAAATTAGTTGGTCGTACAAAAACAAAATCAAAAGAGACTGAGATCAAAGAGAATAAATTGATAAATTTTCCAACTGAACCACACTTTCTAGTCAATATATATAAATAAATACATATGTATAGAAATAATAATAATAACAAATTAATGAATAAATTAAAAATTAAACTCCATGATTAAACTAGTCCTATACGTCCAGGCTTTACTGCAAAAGTGACTTATTTTACACCAATGTCTCCCATTTAAGTGTTCTATTAATTCTTGTGCTGATAACACATCCTTGGCGAAAATTTGTCTTCTACACTCCTTCAGTATGGGACACACAGCAAGAAAATGTCGAATGTCTTCCTCTTCATTGGTATTACACAAGGAGCACATTTTAGATGTTGCCGTGTAGGAATATTTATTTAAATTTAATAATTCCGCCCTGGCTTTCAGAAACCAAATAATTAGATTAAATTTACTTTTGCTACTTAAATAATCTATATTAGAATTCAGCTGTTTATATATTAACGATCTTCCACTGTTGTGTAACAATGCTTCATAATTTGACTTTATTTTGGTTTTAATTTTTGTTATAACTTCCTCAATCATAAAATTCGGAAACACATAATTATTGGGAATATCATACAGTTCACATAAAACTTGCCACTCATTATACAAATATACTTTTTTGGCCAGTACCTGCTTTAGTAGGAGATTTGGGTAACGAGCTGAGGGCAGCTTAAAACATTTCTTCATGTACAACAAATGCAGTTTAACTGTGTACACAAAAATCGGATATATTTCAGTTTCTAGAAACAAGGCATAATTAGGTGCATTTGCCGGCAATTTAAACATTTTCTTTATAAAAAAACGCTGTGTCACTTCCACTGAGTCATATGATTTATAATCCCCACACCTGGGCACCGTAACTTATTATTGACCTGAGGACAGAATTAAAAATTACCATTTTCTTCTCAAACGATATGTTCTTGTTTAAAATTATATTATTGAAAGAATTGAGCGAAAATTTAGCTGCTGATGATTTGTTCCTAAAATGCTCCTCCAGAGATAATTTCGTTGAGAGCGTTACGCCTAGGTATTTATACTTATTGACCACTTCGATTTGTTGTTCCCCGTAACTCCAATTCTCGTGCTTTGCTGGTTTGCCTCCATTTCTAAATACTAAAATTTTTGATTTATCCAGATTAACAAGGTCCCTCAGTAGGTACAATATGAAATCCGTTCAGCGTTATTGTTAACCTTCTAACTACTATGTACAACTTTTATTTGATTAATACATGTTTGATACGATCAACGCGTACATCAAGGACTGATCATTAATTATTTAATCCCTTAGTGGACAAAATATCGAGTAGTTTAAAGTGGTTGTTTGAAAAAAAATCTTTTGCAAAAATCTTGTTTTGATAATTCCACCCTTATTGCGTGGGGTTGAGAGAAAATCGTAATTTCCTTTGATAAAGCCGTTAAACGATATTGTAAACCATCAAACGATATTGTATAATATCTTTCTCGTATATCAATCCTATTTACATTTAATGACCAAAATGAGGTGGCAGAAAAATTCTATCAGAATAATTTATTTAGATTATTAACTCTAATAAATTATCGAGTGAACTGAATTTTTTTTAATTGTCTAGTTGAATCAAAATTGTATATTGTTAATTTACTAATAATATCCTATGCATGCAATGTACCTGACAAGCAGTTATAGCCATTGTTTTATTGCACCTACAATCGCATACTAATGGATATAATACAGCTTTGTAATAATTAAGAAACCGTTTGAATTATTTTGTAAAAAAAGTATTTTTAACGAAACCTCCTTTCCACACTTAATTTGATTTAATTATTTAATTAGTTTCAACAAAGAGAATAGAAAATTAGATTGTCCACTGGAGCGCAATACTAAAATGAGCATGTTCCAGAAATAAAACATCACAAGCTTTCGTAATAATTATATACTGTACAACATAATTAAATATGGAAAACTTTCGGACTAAAATAGACTCTACAATTAAAATTTAACTAAAGTTTGAAAATAATTACTGTTTGAAAAATAGTTTAGAATTAGTTAAAAAAATTAAAAAAGTACAATTTAAAACAAAAATCATGCCTATATAATAACGTCCCTGTAAACGAAACGATTAATATTTCACACACAAATTTTATTGAAAAAAACTTCAAACTTATTGCCAATGCAAAAACGAATTAATAATGTTATACACTGAGATAATAAAATAAATAAAACAAAATTATTTCCAGTTTAATGAAAAGTTTTTCACTCGAATGATGGACTTGCGATTAGTCTACCTTTATCTTGCATTGTGGAAGAAATTTTCCTAAATTACATATAAAAAAATAATATATGTTCCTCTGATAACAAATACTATAATAAGCAAATTGTCTACCATAAGTCCCACTCTGACAGTGTTTGGCCTAACAGTAATGATTGTTTTATACATTATAAACATTTTGTAGGTTATGATTAATATTAGTATGATTATAAATGCGTTAAAATAAACTTTGTACGAGCAGCATATTTTGATTGAACTTCTTATTTTAATTGATAAAACTATTAATAATTAGTTTTAATTATGTTTTACTTGAACATAATTTACATTTTACAGTAAGTAACTAAATTTGTTATGTAATTATGGACTTTTAATTACAATTTAAATTATGTGCATGGCATGTGTAAATAGGTTTATTTACTTGGTTTTAGTTAAATAATTTTATAGAAGCCGACTATTTTCCTCATAATATTCAATTGTTACCTATCAATAGTCATCAGAGAAAACACCTGCACCATTTAGGCCTACAACTTCACTCTAGTTTCTCTTCTTATTCTGTTTATACATTCCAAGCACCTAATCTGTTTTAATATTTACAAAATAAAATTTAAAAACTTATATTATGTTATATAGGCTACAATATATAATTTAAACCTCTATTACAAAATAGAAATTGAAATTTTTAATTTCTGTTTTAATAAGTCGTATCTAATAAACTCTTTTTCATAAATTCTGCTCACAATCAGCTTTATTTCAGATTTTCGTTGTATGGTATAAGTTTGTTTTGTTCAGTAAACAAATGTATGCGAGTTTCTGTATTTTTTTATTTTTTTTTATTTCTTTCCGACAACAAACAAACAAAAATTAATATTCAGTACTTAAAACATCAGAGGATAATGTGGAAATCATGTAGTTCAACTGTGTTAAATTAAAATCCTTGCCAAGTTACTGGAGTGCAAGTGCTCATACGTTACATTAAACATATTATATATTATACATATTATATGAAGCTATTTATTGTATGAAAGCCAATTAACGTACATTTTGAAACTATGTGGTAATTAATTTCAGTTGATATATCAGTATTTACAAGAAGTTAAGGCCATGAATTCTATGTTTTTTCAACCTAACCTAGGTTTTGTTTTTAATTATTTGTAACACACGTCTAATCTCTATATTTTTCAGCAACTACATTTTCTTTCTGTAGTTTTAAAAAAATACAGATTATTCAAGATACATTATCGTATCATTGAGCACAGGACTAATAAAAACCGAGCACGGATTAAATCTGTACCAAATAATAAGAAGAGGACCAACTGTTCAAGAAAATGAGTTAATCTTTCAAAGCAAATCATATGAAGGTCAGAGTATTTCCTACGTTTTAGTATATATTTGAAAAGTATTTTACCTGTTACTTTTTCAAGGTTGATTA
>JAGFPH010001958.1:160386-183488 GCA_018207615.1 Philaenus spumarius
AAATATACTAAACCAACGTTCAGACACAATTTCCCAAAGAGTTATTGTTATAATATATTCAATTAGTTATCACCATCTGAGTGGGATCTTATATACACCATTTTTTATGCTTTTCTTTTTGGATACTGAATATAATATTGGTATGCATTGTTTTTATTTAAATATATTCTATGTCTGGCATTTGATGAATAGAACGATCAGTCTTAAAAAATACGCGTTTTTAAACAAGTTCGTATTTAAAACAGATATGGCCATAGGCTAATGGAAATTAAATATATTTAAAACTCCCCAGAACTTGAATATTGAAAATTTTACACAAACTGGACAGTAATTCTTTTAATTATATGAAGTATTGGTTAAGGTACTTATAAGTTGTACTCACATTTTATTTCAGAACAACCCCAAAGCTCTTCTTTTCTTCGACAATTGCACTGTCTTAATTTATTGGCATTAAATTACATTTTCTACGTAAAGAAAACAAATAAGTTTAACAAATTAATTAATTAATCTGTAAGGAAACCTATCAAATAAATGTTATTTTGTGTAAGTGAAATATAAATTATTGGTTGCATCTATAAATAATAAATGCAAATCAAATTCTAATAAATTATTTTTGGTATAAACTATATTTAATGAAAAAGTAGAAATATCAGCTATACTGAGTGTTCTATAAAGCTATGAGTTTCTTCAGGGAGTATTGACATCTGTATAATTGTAATTAACAAACGTTACTGAAATAGTTCGCCACTCAATTACTTTTCACCTTTGTTATTAACATTCAAGTCGTTTGGATAACAAAATAAAATGTTATTATAGCAACGTTTTAGTTGTATTTAAGTAGATACAAGAAAGTTACTTGGATAAATTAATTCTGTAATTATAATTTTCATAGAAATGGAGTAGGGAATTGTCCTTTATCCACAAAGTAAATAAAATGTTAAAGGTCATTCTACTTGATTTTCGATATTTGAGCGTAGTTGATATACAAAAATTACGATTCATGCTATAATAGTAATCAACCTTGAAAAAGTAACAGGTAAAATACTTTTCAAATATATACCAAAACGTAGGAAATACTATGACCTTCATATGATTTGCTTTAAAAGATTAACTCATTTTCTTGAACAGTTGGTTTTCTTCTTATTATTTGGTACAGATTTAATCCGTGCTCGGTTTTTATTAGTCCTGTGCTCAATGATACGATAATGTATCTTGAATAATCTGTATTTTTTTAAATCTACAGAAAGAAAAAGTAGTTGCTGAAAAAGATAGAGAATAGACGTGTGTTACAAGTGTTACAAATAATTAAAAACACAAAACCTAGGTTAAGTTGAAAAAACATAGAAGTCATGGCTTTAACTTCTTGTAAATACTGATATATCAACTGAAATTAATTACCACATAGTTTCAAGTTGTACGTTAATTGGCTTTCATACAATAAATAGCTTCATATAATATGTATAATATATAATATGTTTAATGTAACGTATGAGCACTTGCACTCCAGTAACTTGGCAAGGAATTTAATTTAACGCAGTTGAACTACATGATTTCCACATTATCCTCTGATGTTTTAAGTACTGAATATTAATTTTTGTTTGTTTGTTGTCGGAAAGAAATAAAAAAAATAAAAAATGCAGGAACTCTCTTAAATTTGTTTACTGAACAAAACAAACTTATACCATACAACGAAAATCTGAAATAAAGCTGATTGTGAGCAGAATTTATGAAAAAGAGTTTATTAGATACGACTTATTAAAACACAAATTAAAAATTTTAATTTCTATTTTGTAATAGAGGTTTAAATTATATATTGTAGCCTATATAACATAATATAAGTTTTCAAATTTGATTTTGTAAATATTAAAACAGATTAGGTGCTTGGAATGTATAAACAGAATAAGAAGAGAAACTAGAGTGAAGTTGTAGGCCTAAATGGTGCAAGTGTTTTCTCTGATGACTATTGATAGGTAACAATTGAATATTATTAGGAAAATAGTCGGCTTCTATAAAATTAGTTAACTAAAACCAAGTAAATAAACCTATTTACACATGCCATGCACATAATTTAAATTGTAATTAAAAGTCCATAATTACATAACAAATTTAGGTACTTACTGTAAAATGTAAATTATGTTCAAATAAAACATACAACTAATTATTAATAGTTTTATCAATTAAAATAAGAAGTTCAATCAAAATATGCTGCTCGTACAAAGTTTATTTTAACGCATTTATAATCATAATAATATTAATCATAACCTACAAAATGTTTATAATGTATAAAACAATCATTACTCTTAGGCCAAACACTGTCAGAGTGGGACTTGTGGTAGAAAATTTGCTTATTATAGTATCTGCTATCAGAAGAACATATTTATTTAATGTTTTTAGATGTAATTTAGGAAAACTTCTGCCACAATGCAAGATAAAGGTAGACTAATCGCAAGTCCATCATTCGAGTGAAAAACTTTTCATTAAACTCGAAATAATTTTGTTTTATTATCTCAGTGTATAACATTATTAATTCGTTATTTGCATTGGCAATAAGTTTGAAGTTTTTTTCAATAAAATTTGTGTGTGAGATATTAATCGTTTCGTTTACAGGGACGTTATTATATAGGCATGATTTTTGTTTTAAATTGTACTTCTTGAATTTTTTAATCTAATTCTAAACTATTTTTCAAACAGTTATTATTTTCAAACTTTATTTAAATTTTAATTGTGGTGTCTATTTTAGTCCGAAAGTTTTCCATATTTAATTATGTTGTACAGTATATAATTATTACAAAAGCTTGTGATGTTTTATTTCTGGAACATACTCGCCTTAGTATTGTGCTCCAGTGGACAATCTAATTTTCTATTCTCTTTGTTGAAACTAATTAAATAATTAAATTAAATTAAATTAAGTGTGGAAAGGAGGTTTCGTTAAAAATACTTTTTTTACAAAATAATTCAAACGGTTTCTTAATTATTACAAAGCTATATTATATCCATTAGTATGCGATTGTAGGTGCAATAAAACAATGGTCATAACTGCCTGTCAGGTACATTGCATGCATAGGATATTATTAGTAAATTAACAATATACAATTTTGATTCAACTAGCCAATTAAAAAAAATTGAGTTCACTCGATAATTTATTAGAGTTTTTAATCTAAATAAATTATTCTGATAGAATTTTTCTGCCACCTCATTTCGGTCATTAAATGTAAATAGGATTGATATACGAGAAAGATATTATACAATATCGTTTGATTGTTTACAATATCGTTTAACGGACTTAGCAAAGGAAATTACGATTTTCTCTCAACCCCACGCAATAAGGGTGGAATTATCAAAACAAGATTTTTGCAAAAGATTTTTTTTAAACAACCACTTTAAACTACTCGATATTTTGTCCACTAAGGGATTACATAATTAATGATCAGGCCTTGATGTAAGCGTTGATCGTATCAAACATGTATTAATCAAATGAAAGTTGAACATAGTAGTTAGAAGGTTAACAATAACGCTGACCGGATTTCATATTGCACCTACTGAGGGACCTTACTCGGAGTTCTTTACTGCTTTGAGGAGTAATCACGTCATATGACGTGACTTTATTTGTTCAGTGTAGGAGTGGAAGATTTCACATTTTGACATGCTTCCAGAGTAAGATTTTTTAAAGTCATAATTATTAAATATTGTTTACTATATCCAATTTTTAACTTATTTACAACTTTTAAATGATTTTTAACACATTTATTGCTTTGAAATGATTGAAAATCGAGTTTTGGTTTTGTAAAAGCAATCACATTATATGGCATGATTTTTTGTACAAACTACGAACAATGAGAATTAAATACCTAGGAAAATTTGTTAGTGATTTATAATAAAAATGCAGTAGTCAAACAAGTGAGCAACCGCTGGACAGAAGAATGAAGCAAACAAAGCGACGTGGCAGTTTCGTGTACACAATGTCATGTCCGCTCATTATAGCGCAATAAAGTAGCAACTATTACTGCAAAGACACTTTTACATTACATATCTACACTCTAGTGGTGAAATAACCAACTGTTTGAGTCGTAATTGGAACTCGTTCCCATGGCAATCAGAAACGTCATATGACGTGATTACTCCTTCGAGCAAAAACTTAGGATCACGTCGTATGACGTGATTACTCTTTAAGCGTAAAATAAACCATCCCTCAAAGGATTACTCTGTATTTCTGAGTTGTAGTGATTTTTTTCTAAAACTATCTCTTCCCCTGTGTCCGATTTTACGTATTAATGAACTTGACACAGATTTTCTACATATATTATAAATTTGTATCTAAAAAAAATCGATTGTGCTAACAATATAACAATGAATTCAAGCAGTTCTCTACGTAGTACCTGAATGTAACAGGGTGTAAAGAGACTGTATTAGCGCACATGATAGGCACATGATTCCATTCCTCCACATCTTTTAATTAAACTTCGTAAAAACTACGCTTAATGCGCTTTCATCAGATATAATTAACAGCAGACGTTGATTAAAGTCAGAATTGTGACTCGTGAGTTGGAACCTTCCAATGAAAGCCTTAATTTATTTAAATGTATGTGTACACAGTAACACAATGATATACAAGCTTAGACCAATTCGTTTTTACTACCAATATAGAAAGAAAATATTGCTTATTTCAGTAGATTTTAGTAACAAAACTTAAGTTTTGCTGTTTAATTTTGATTTAGCTTTACTGACAACTCCATTTGAAAAATATAATCATTTTGTGTAAATGAATGCTTACAGTGGAACAAATATGTTATTACTGCACTTTATTACCTGTAATATTTATATTTTTAAAGGTGTTAACAAATCTAACTAGACATAATGTATGTACAGCTTCCTGGATTGAATATTATGAATAATATTAATAGGTAGTTTACCTTGTGTATCCGTCAGTCAATCCAAAGTTGGTTAAATAGGTGGATAACCGGTTTCAACGGCTATGCCGTCATCATCAGATCCATTTATTTGGTAATTGAAGTTGTTAGCCTGCTAAGGCATCGTCTTTTGCATGTTATATGTTTTAAAAAAAGTTAAATAATGATGATAAAATAGTACAATAATTTAGGCAAAAAACACAATATACAAAAACACATTATCACATATATACACAAAAATTCATAAAAACACTTCACGAACACTGTCAAGCGCTATCTTTACTTAATAGATCTTTTTTAAAAACTGTTATTGACGATGTTACACGATAGTATATTATATGTTTACCGGCCGGCCAATATTATTCATAATATTCAATCCAGGAAGCTGTACAGCAGTACAATATTGACGACCGGCCAGTACATATTTCGTTTCATGATATTTTCCAGATAATTTTGATACCAAATTTGATTACATTTGGCCAACTTTGAGCTGTACTAGCATTATAAACTTTCTTAGTTGAATTAACATTACTAATATGGTTTACAACAATAAAGCCACAAAGATGTACTAGAGAAGTTCATATTTAAATCTATACTAATATTATAAAGAGGTAAAGTTTTTTTTTGTATGTAGGGGGTAATCTCTGGCATTACTGAACCGATTGAAAAAATATTTTTACTAATAAAAAGCTACACTATCCCTGAGTAACATAGGCTATAATTCATTTCGATAAAAACCTTTTTTATTTCAATAGTTGTAAATTTAGTCGGGAAAATTCTTAGGTTAGGCCTAGAATAATAAACCAACACATGTATTTATATTTATTACCATAGCAACCAATTGAATAAAAAAACAGATAATATAGCTGTTTGCTCCAATTAACAGCTAATTTCAAAATTTGAAGCAACTGTTTTTGTATTTGTAGCTTTTAGGTTAGGGATTTAAAGTGTAGACCTGAGCCTAACTGGTTCTTTTAACAATTATTATAACTGCTGTTATCAAATATAAGAAATAATTTGATTTGAATATTTATAATTATTTACCATCTTAGTTTTGAGGTTATTATTAATCCTACACCTTTATTATAAATAAAACATAACATATGTTTGTAGAAGGTTCCATTAGGGGTTGGCGTGCGGAGCACTCATTGGTCTCCCCTAGTATGTAATAAATAATCATTATTTGAACCAAAAAAAAAAAAAAACTCGATACTCTATCGTTATTTACCATAATACAAACAATTGTGTCTTTGAACCATGTTAATCGGCCGACTTCCCTGTCCGACATATTGAATCTGATTCCCATAAGAGCAATGCTACAAAATAAGTAATTTTTTCTGAAATTTCGTGAAATAAATTTTAAAATTTGGTTTCATTTTTAAGTACTGTCATATGCGGATGTTGATTGCTAAATAAATTTTCAAAAACTGTTTTATTGTTTTCATAAAGGTATGATATTTTACACAATTGTTTGTATTATGATAAATAACGATACAGTATCGATTTTTTTTGTCAAATATTGATTATTTATTACATTTTTAAATATGAACTTCTCTAGTACATTTTTGTGGCTTTATTGTTGTAAACCGTATTAGTAATGTTGATTCAACTAAGAAAGTTTATAATGCTAGTACAGCTCAAAGTTGGCCAAATGTAATCAAATTTGGTATCAAAATTATCTGGAAAATATCATGAAACGAAATACGATATCGTTTTTTCATTTTGACTTAAAACATACTGAACTGAAATTTTATACTAGAGTGTCCTACAGGTTCACTCAGGCGGCATTAATAAGGGTCAGTTTTATGACGGTTGAGACCGACCCTAATTACCCACCCTCCTTGCCTCAACTTAAGTTGAGACGGGCTATAACAACGTATAGGCGAGGGAGCCACGCACACCCCTGTTTGTATGAGGACCTCTCTCTTCCATCATCTGTTAAATAACATGAAAGCGAGGACCTACCAACTCTGTACGGTTAAGCAGGGTCTTTTTGTATATTAAATTTGTTTCGGTTTAATTATTTAATGTAAGTATTTAATTGGATTTCCACAAGACCTCGCTTCTGTCCGTGCCTCAGTTCTACCAGTTTACAATTTCATACGATGAGGTTCGTGACTGCCCAACACTCACCGACACCATACTACACCTTCTAACCGATGTGTCTAGTGTAAGTCTTGTAAATCGAAAGGTACTATGACTTGCTCCAGATTAAATTCTGGGTAGATCGTACCGAACGTGTGGTTTTTGCCATTTGGTTAACACATTTGGTATAACGTTTTCTTTTCGCGTTCTTTTTAAAATCTACTACATTTCCTTACACTCCGGGCCTCATTAACTGAGTCGTATGTTCGTGGTTCGGTCCCCTATAAACAACCAAGTGCGACCCATTGCTTTGCGTGGTAACACTAATAACGTATAGGCGAGGAACTCTGTACGGTCACGCGGGGTCTTTTACTGTATTATTTTTAAGGCAACCAAACATCAATAATTATTGTTTACAAGAAGGAAATGCATTCAATTAAAACGTGTGTTAAAAGAAGTCTTCATTTAACAAAAGAAAGCAGACAGAATGTTTCTTTCTCACCCATTTATAAGGTAAATTAAAATATACTCACATATTGGGGCTGAACTTCATACTGGTCTTCTAATTAAATTTTCTGTAACTTCTTCAGTTTTCTAGCTTTTCTTTCATAAATACTTGTAAACTTTTATCACTTATATATCTATCACGAACACAAACTATACAGACTAACTTAGTAAAAACCGAGATAAGTAATTTTATAAACCCCTCACGAATACAAACTATACAGACCAACTTAAAAAGAACCGAGAAAACTTGTTATAACCGCTCCTAGATGGTGCTGATAAATTATCTTTTATTTTACGAGATACCGGTATCTCACAAGATACTTTACATTGGGCCTCAGTTCTACCAATTTACAAACTAACCCTCACACACACCCAACAACATCAACTCACGCTCCCTAACACACACCAATTGATAATGCAAAAGATAATTCCGTCATATTTCTCTATTTTCCTCCATATTGTACTCGTAAACTGCAACTGTGTGGCAGATCGTTAATGAAACCTAATAATTTATACTTTTATGAACATGATTTTTTATTAGAAGTACACGTAACATGTATGCCAGATTAACTACGACAGATTTGAGGTAATATAATAATTTTAATATATTTTAAGTTATATTATATTAGGCCTATATCAATGTTACTTTGGTATATCTGAATTGGCTTAACCAGAGTAAAAAGTAACAATTAAATCATAATAAGATAACACTATTTTAAATAAACGTATACCAGTAAAGACCACTCCATAGTTACCGTATAAATTTAGTAAAATTAGCACATTGTTTTAAATTAAATATTAGTTAAACAGCTATTCGGTTCTAATATTGTTTACAGATTTTGTTATTTTCTTGTTTTTTTTTTGTATTTTCATAAAATATTTATTTTCTGGTTTGATAAGAGAGCCACGTAAAAAAAACACAGAAACAAACATTTTACGAAACATAAAATAAATTTGAACTTACGTGTACTTTAAAATTAAATTATTTGTAATGTGTTCTTAGTATTTATTAAAGTGGCTTTAATTTTATAGTTTGCATTTATGCAAATAATAATAGCTTAATTGAATTAAATATTCTATTCTATTATGCAGGTTCTACATTTATTTTAAGGAAACTGCTATTAATATTTTAGACTATTATATGTCAAACAGGCATCATAGAAAAGAAAAGTACTATAAGAAATATAAGTATCTCCAAGAATAAATTAACAATATTCTCTCATTGGTAAAACAGTTGCATTTTAAACAGTTTTTTTTTAAATTGTTAACAGTCCATTGGCAAAATACTTGTGTACTTAAATTTGTTAAAATTATTCAATAATAAGAACTTCTACCTCAAAAAAAAAGGAAACGATTTACCTTTTTATTTGAGCAAAGTTTACTAAAAATTCGTATTAAAATTATAGAAAAATAGAAAAGTTATATTTACATTTATACAATCTAAGAACCTATAACATGTAATTTTTACGGACAAAAATGCTAAATTTTCTTCAGAGCAAGTGATGGTCTTCTAAACCAACATAATTGACAAAATTTCGTTTGTATGTATATATTGTTGGGAAGTTACCATCCAAATCTAAAAACAGAAAGGGAGGATAACACTTCTGTGAAGTTAATATATAAAATCTATATATTTTTTGCAGAACCATCGAATAGCACTTGTTGGTTCTTTATTTAATAGCCGTTGCATTTAATTAAATTAGATTCCTTAAAGGAAACAAACAATTAGATTATTCTCTGGAGCTCGTAACAAAAGAAATACGTCCCAGAAAATATGCCTTCTAAAAACACAACAAGCATAAAGTAGTTCATATTGTGAGTGGTTTAATTAGATTAATTTTAATATTGTCTAGAGAAGGTAAGCTAGGGCAGAAATGTTTTTCTTCCAATTTATGTAACATTTTAGAATTAAAATAACCTAAAATTATTAAGCTACTCAAAGCTTTTAGTATAAAATATGAAATTACTTCTATCATTAAAATTGCAAAACTTATTCTTTGTCGACAATTATTTAGTAAACGCAATACATATAACTCACAAGTGTTTGTTTGTATAGCTTTTAAAACGTTTTTTAGTTAATATATATAATCTTTTAAAGTGTATTGTTTAGAAGAATGTTATGTTCATTTTTCGTGAAGATAGATACCAGATTTACTAGTTAAAATTCTGTTGGTTTTACTTATCATATTCTTGATTTACATTGTACTACATGAGCTCACAGAGTGTAAACAATTATAAACAACACCATCCTTGAATTATCTTCACAGGAATAAATTAAAATTGTACTTTTGGCAAGGTGTGAATTATTTCAACAACATTATGTGAACAATTGTTATATTTTAATGACTTTATTTCGCACATTTGCTATAATTTATATACTAAGCACCAAAGCATGTATAAACTATATCAATTAAGCAGACAATACTCAATAATTACATATCTCGCAACTTATTTTACTTTATTGACTTATAAGTAATCTTCTTGTGGAAGGATTTGAAATAGTTTGCTTTCCAAAATAAGAAAAGAAATTAAATAATATTTAACAGACATTTGAAATTTGTTATTTTTTTATTTATTATTATATATATTAATTCTCAAAGGTGTTTTTGCCACTTAGCGATATCTTTTTCAATTATTCATCAAAATTAATTCAAGCATCATTTTAAAGCTTATGTTTCCAGTTATTGACGAAAAATAGACAAACAGCTTGGGAATTCATGTTTTCGTTACGAAAATTGATTTAAAATATTTTATATTATACTAAGTATGGTTAATAATGAAATGCGTGATCTACAAACAATCTGTTTAACTAACATGACAGCTGTTAGTTCTCAGCTGATTGTTTACATTCCATATGCAAGTGTTATAAACTTGTATTTATAAATCAATGTAAATAAATAAACTTAAATAACTGAACTAAATCAACGTATTAAAAAGTTTAATTTATTTTGATAATGTATTATTCATTGATACTTGCAAACACAACATCGTAAATTTCTCAAATGTTTGTTTTGCAGCTTGTTATTGTATTCACCTGCTAAATAAATACAATAATTTAATAATAAATATTTGAATATTTAAATTAGTTTCAATTTTAATAGCTTAATCGGACTTCATTTAAGTGTTATATTGTGACATGATGTACAAGCAAAATCATTCAAGCAAAAAATATCTTCAGTAGATGTTGAAAAAGAAGACAATGCAAAAAAAAGTAAATTTACCAGAAAATAGGGGAGGCAGAACATTAATGCATAACAATTAAAAACATGTCCCCATACGCTTCTCTGTTTGAAGTTATAATTTATTAATGATACATATTCAAATTCATTATTAATTACTCGGAAATTTACCACCATTTACAGTCACGAATTAAAATCAATACATGCTATTTCTGGAATATGAAATATCATATTGAAATATTAAATTCATATATTGTATGATGAGTATCATGTAATATCAAATGAGGGTTGATAACAACCCTAGTTACCAAGTGACTAAAAACTAAGGGAACATAAACCTAGAGATCTAAGCCTATGTTAAAGAAAATAATGTAAAAATAAAATATACCATTAACATTAAACAAATACGTAGTATATCTCAGAGCTGAAACTGAGAAGTAAAAAAAAATAAAAAAAGGTCTAATTGAGTGGCATGCATCTAGTAGGCTATTGCTAATTTAGTTTAAGTTTCTGAGCCAGCGACCTATTGAAAACCCTACATGCAAATTCAACCGGTAATAATTAGGCTTGTTTTGTTTGCTAGAAATATTTGTGCACAATTAAAGTTAGAGCATGAATAGATAGAATCACATTAATTTTCAGGCGTTCAGGAACTTGTTTTAATCAATAATAAAATTGGGTTTACAGAATAGTATTTCTACATCATAAAGGTGTGACAGATCACCCATAATATAATAATATAGTAAATAAAGATACGCCCATATAGTGTTAAGATGGCAACCCTAATCGTAGAACATTTTTATTGCCAGCTTCTCCAACATTTAAAGAGTTGTAGACTTAGTCGAACCAAAAAAGCTCGTAACTAAAGAAATGCAAATTGCAATTTAGTTTGAATGGGATATCAAATTAAAATAATTTAAAAAAGTAAACAAAATTATTTAAAATTTGGTCGTACGTAGATTCACTATTCAAAACGCTGACCAAAATTCTTATGTTTCCATTTTGAGTATCCTCTTTTCATTGATAAAAGTAAAATGCTTGTTTTAGATGTTTTTTTGTTTGAGTTTTAGTGTTAATGAAGCCTTGAGTTTTATATGTGTACGTACATTTAGAACCACAAGGGTTTTTTAATAAAAATAATACATTTTCACAAGTTACTAATATTTTTAATCGCTCATAATGATTTTAATTTATTGCATTTTGTTAGTTATAAAAAAGATAATATACGTTAACCCATTAAAACAAAATGAAATTTGATAATTGCATTCAAATAACACAATTCCTGACCGTAACAGTTTTGTTATTATGAGATGCGGAGTTTTGTTCAAACTACATCCATCTACTTCTAAACATATTTCTACCAAACTACACTTGAGCCTTTGTGACTGTAATGAGCTTATTTATATGCATCCTGTGGCTGAAGTACACTTTGTACAGAAATAAGTGGCTTATGTTCATCTGAATTCACAGAAAGAGACATTTAGTTAGATGTTGTGCAAGTTCTATGATTAGTAAAACATACGTCACAAATAAATATAGTGAGAAAATTCGTTTTTCTCTAGTTAGCTTAACAGTTATAAATTAAATACATTAAAAAATGCAATAATTTTTACAACGAAATGAATTTCGGTTACGAAACTGTCAACTTCAGATTAACGGTTAATGATTTTGGTAATTGAAATGTAATGACTTTTGCAGGGACTTATTACAAACCTTGCTAGCAGCTAAGCAAAAAGTAGATTAAGTAGGCTTACTTCTTTTTGGGGAAAATTATTGTAGATATCCTACCCTGCAAAAAAATAAACAATTAATACTATTTTTAAATGCTTAAAACTACCTAGCAAGTTCCTCATATATTATTTCTAAAAGGTGTTTTTTGTCGCTATGTGATATAACCCTTAATTCTTCATCAAAATTAAAATTATGTTTAAAAGCTGTTTTATTTTTGTTGCTAATTGATATCACCCTTCTTCATCAAAATGAATTACTCAATCATTTTAAAGATTATGTTTCCCGCTATTGACGAAAAAGGGACAAACAGCTTAAAATTAATTAAATAAATGTATTAAATAAGGTAATTACTCCTATCTTGCGAAATATTCGCAAGGGTCAGCTAGTTAATACATAAAAGTATTTTTAGATTAATTGTAAAACAATAATAAGGTATAATAAAGTACACTATCCTTTATAATAGTCCTTGACTTTTTCTTTTTGTCATTTTGCGGAATGTCTATCCCATCATAAGAAATTCCCTCGTTGATAAGTGGTTGTGAAAACATTAAAGTTAAAAAGCATGAACATATAAAACACAACACATTTTTTTAAACACATCTAATGGCTACATAATGTCTACTCTTGGCCTGTTATCTATAAGCACTCAATACTACTATTTTCCGCTCAGCTTTGTTATTGATGTGTCGCATGGGGGTTTGAGTCGCAATTCAATTGGCCATTTAATAATTTATGATATTTTATTTTTGTTTTTTAAATCACTTATAAATTTCAAAGTGTTCCACAGCATTTATAAATTGTCCTTTATTGCAAATTTTAATTGGCTTAAAGTTAATGCCAAAGTCGTGCCACTTTTGTTTTCAATTATTCGTATTTGGTTAGAGCTAAATCGAATTTAATTGGACTTGTTATCCGAAATTTATTTTCAGGCGTTCTTTAAAACGTACTTTGAACGATGTTCCAGTTTGGCCAATGTGTATTTTGTTACAGCTATAACAAGTTATTTTGTATACGTCTATTTGTTCTTCCAACTGTCGTTTTTGGGTTGGAGTAATGTTTTAACATTGTTGTTATTAGTACTGCATGAAGTTGATCGTTCTATTACTGTTTTTTTAAAGGTAGAGGAGATTACATTCGGAAGAATGCTTCCGGATTCTGTTGCCACAAAGACTGACTCTTTCTAATTTCTTTTGAATTGTTAGTGTGTTTAGACATTAGCTTGTTAATTAATTGTAGAGCCTTAGTATCTGGTTTAAACGGCGCGGGGCGATGTGTTTAATTCATCCTGGTAATCGCTTGGTTCCAGAATAATATGACTCATGCTGTTGTAAGCTGCCATTTTTTTAGATAATGGATTGTAGGAATCATAGTGTATATCTGTTGTGATTGGTTTCCTATAAATATTTCATTTATATATATTTTTTTTTTAAGTCTAGAACATATATGCTGTTGTCCTTTACGAATTCAAGTGTCAATTATATCTTTGGGTCCATTGAGTTTAAGTAGAATTAGGTATTCTATTACCGTCAAAAATTATGAAGGTGTCTTTAACGTATTTTGTGTGAATTTTGTTACGAAATTTATTATTCTCATTGGAAGGCAAGTATTAATTTTCATATAGTTTCAGAAATATGCCTGCAAACAGACCAGAGAGTGGCGAGTCCATTGGCTAAACCTTCTTTTTGTTTATAACTCTTATTTTAAAATTTTTAATAGTTTTTATTGAATATAATCCGTAATAAGTTGATTATTTCGAAGATTTCACTAGAGGATAATACGGTTGTCTTGGTGAGACTATTTTTTACAAAATATCTGTTGTAATTTGAATTTGAATATTTGTTAGTTAGGTTAGTTATATAAAATAGGCATGGTGATAGATAGTTTGGTTTAAGTTGGTTATCTTTGTTAACTTTGTAACAAAATCCAGACTGCTACTGGTCGAGTTAGTTATATTAAAAGAGGCTCAAGTTTGATATATTTTAATTTTGAAACAGCAGTAAGCCTATGTAAACAAATTAAAATCAAAAACAAATAAAGTAAAACATGACAAAGCACTTGATGTACACGTGGAATGGCGTCAAACAAGCTTTGTTATAATTCGCTGCAAAAGTCGTTACTTCAACGACCAAAACCATTATGCGTTCATCTGAAGTTGACAGTTTTGTAGCCGAAACTCGTTTCGTTGTGCAACTGGTTTCATTGTTTAATCTATTTACTTATTGCCTGTTAGGCTAACGATGGAGGCATGAATAAGGCAACTGTGTTTTTGATATGCATATTTTTCACAAAACCAATAACTTCACAACATCTGCATCTATTCAAATTAACAAAGGCAAACACATGCCACTTATTTCTGTACAAAGTGTACTTCAGCCACATGATACATATAAATAAGCTCATTACAGTCACAAAGATTCAAGAGTAGTTTGGTGGAAATATGTTTGTATATTAGATGTATGTTTGGAGAGAAGTATACTATAGGTGTAGTTTGAACGAAACTCCGCATTTAAAAACCAAACTGTCAGATAGTAGTTATTCAATTCTATTTTGTTTCAATGGGTTAACGTAGAGGAATATTATCTTCTACTTACACAATTTAATAACTTAATAGCATTATTGGCCACTTGTTTTAAAATGTGTTATTTTTGTTAAGGGTCTGCTGTAGTGACGGCCATATTGTATTTTTATAAGAGCAATGTTAAATTTAAAATGATTTATTTCGTTTATTTTATATCATAAAATTGTTTGCAATGTCTCATTTTAACCACAGTCAAAATACGCATCCGTTTTGCGATTCACATCATAATTGGAATTTTTTAAGTACCAAATTTTAACTTTTTTCTTTACACAATAACAAAATGTGTAATTTAAAGTTAATCGCAAGCCTGATCCGCAGTTTTATAAAGAATATTAAGTTTTTTTTTTCATCACTCAATTACAAAAGATTGATTTATAAAATGAGGCAATGTCAAAGCGCTCAGCTATCAGAAATTGCACTGTTTAGATACGGCTATAGAGTGACGCGCTACAGTTGCCGGTTGCTTCTCATTTACTGGAGCAGACCTTTAAAGTAAAATAATTCTTTTCGTTTAAAATGTTCGTACACATACAGTAATCTAGATTTCATGAAGATTAAAACTCAAACAAAAGAACAAAAAGTAGTTAACATAAAGAGTAATGGTCATTTTAAATAATCCTAACAATTATTTTTTACAAATTACAATAGTTTTATTTTTAAAATGAATGTATATAAAACAATGTACATTTAGTTATTTTCTTCATGTGCTTTACTTTGAACAACAAAAATACTATATGTAAAACGCAAAAATAAGTTTTATGTTCAACATTTTAAAATGGTGGTAGATGTGATAACATCTTCAACAACAAAATTTTTTAGATGAAAATATACTTTATTATATTCGATAAATAGCTCCCTGGTTACTAAGAAAAATAAATGTCAAAATAAACTATATTGTTTAATGGTGTTTAGTGTGATTGTTTAGGTGATTTGTGTATATATAGTGAATATAGTTTGTTGTTTTACTCAGGACCGTTAGGGAGGCCTCAGAGCGCTCTCAAAAGATGCATCACATTGCGAACAAACAACTTATAACCTAACTAACAAATTATATGAACAAGAGTACCGCTAATAGTTTATACAATCGGAATACTTATATTTGTTTTTAATAGTCCTTAATTTATTTATGTAAGACTGCCTGTTAGTTACTTAAGGGCCTTCGTCTCCTTGCGCAAAACATCTAAAACTTACACTTCGTACTAACGTATTTCGGACGCCGTTTTTTAAATAAAAAAAAATACAAACCTCTTTAATTGTTCTTATCGGTTATGTTCTTTTGTGTTATACCTCATAATTAAAAGTTATCTAGGCCATCGAATTCAAAAAACATTTTAAGAGAAAGTTCATAATTTTTAATGCTTTTTGGGGTATTTTTAAACAATAATTTACATATTTTAAGACTACGCGTAAAAGATACAAAGCCTTCTCAATAAGTTAAAGTTATTTCACTGATCATTCATTTTTAAATTGAATTGACAGTCATGAGTTGGAGTTTGATGAGAGAGGTTGTGTCTAAGCTGTGCCTTATCTTGAATAAGAGTACAAAGTCAACTAGCATGAAGGGAAGTGTGCATTACTGAATTTGTTGTTTTGTTTAATGTAAATGTTGGATGCAGTTGTGCTGTTTGTTGAATAAAGTTTAATAATTGTTTATATTATAAGCTGCAGGGTATAAGCTGCAATGGCTGAATGTGCGGTTTGTATGAAATCAGTGTCTGCAAGAAGCGCTAACGTAACTTGTAAAGACTGCAATAAGGTATATCATATTATTTGTATAAAAATGAGTAAAGAAGATTTCAATATTATGGTAACTGAAAATCAAATATGGCGTTGTAGTCCTTGTGCGATGGAACGTAGGAAAAGTATTGTATTGGAAGCTTCAGGAAGTAAATCGGTTACGCTGGATGATATATTCAATTTAATAACAGAAATGAGAAATGATTTTAAAAGAGTAGAGTCAAACTTAGGAAACTCACATGAACTGTGCTATACAGAGGTTGCAGAATTAAAGAAATCTGTTCGGCAGACTAACGTAAAAATTGATCATCACATTGAGAAGATTGGAGAACTGCAAGCGGAAAATAAATATTTGAGGGAACAAGTTGGTATTTTAAATGTTCGTTTGGATGATATGGAGCAATACTCGCGTAGAAACACACTTGAAATATTTGGAATACCTGAAAAAGTTAACCACGATTAAAGAAGTTGGGCAAGCACTGAATGTCCCAATAGAAAGTTCAATGATAGACGCCTGTCATCGTCTTGGAAGAAAAGAAAATCGCGAAGGACCACGAGGAGTTATTGTTAAATTCGTTCGCAGATTTGACGCTGAGGAATGGCTGCAGAAGCGACGAGTAAAAAGGGACCGCTCTACACGACATATGGGTCTCCCCATGGATCAGCCGATTTACATCAATGAAATTTTAAGCCAGGGACGACGCAGATTATTTGCTGCTGCAAGATCTGCGAAGAATGAAAAAGGCTACAAATACTTGTGGATAAGAGGAGGGCGTATAATGGTGAGGAAGTGTGAAGGTAATCCAGTGTTGGTTATTAGTAAAATGGAAGATATACTTTTAGCGTAGGCAATTAATAAGGTATAGTAAAGAAAGATAATAGTATTCGATTTAAATTAATTAATAATTGCTATACTTGTGCTAGTATTCTAAAGATAAAGAGATTCTATTTATTTGTTATACGCTAATTATAATAATATACATGGTTACTTTTATAATTTAATGTTAACATAGTTTCTTATAACGGAAAAAAATAGTAATTTTAATTTGACTCTTGTATCCCAAAATATAAGTAGTATGAGGAAAAATTTTGATTTGTGTTTGCTATATATTAATTCTTTAATTGAACTGCCACATGTTATAGTTCTTACTGAAATATGGATAGATTTCTCTGAAGTTGAACTTTATAATATTGAAGGGTATAAGCTGTTTACTAAATGTGATAATAGAAATAGAGCTTGGGGTGTGGCTGAATTTGTAAGTGACTTTTATCAGTGTGAGGTTTTACCTTGGACTTTGGAATCTGCAGATTGTTTGCAGGTTAAGTGTAGGTCGGTAGGAATTGAGTTTGTAGTATTGGCTATTTATAGACATTGGCAATCAGATGTAAATAAATTCATCCAAGAGTTTAAAAGTAGTTTTGAATGTTGCTTATATAAGAATGTATTTGTACTAGGAGATATGAATATAGATTTGATGAGTAATTCATTGCATGTAAAAGAATATTGTTTGACTATGGCTTCAAATGGACTTAAATGTTTAATATATGAACCTACAAGAATTTCTTTGAACTCGAGTTCATGTTTAGACCATGCTTATGTTAGAATAAATAATAAGTATAGTGCAAGAGCAGAGGTTCTGCATTTGGCTATTACTGATCACAGTTTGGTATATTTAACAATCTCAGGCAATGTTGAATTTCAGAACATTAGGCAGTCTAGTGTTTTTGATACAACTATTGACTATGAATTGTTGAATACTTATTTAAGTCAGACTTGTTGGAGGAGAGTGTGTGATTCGTCTTCGGTGGATCATTCATTTCGTATTTTTCTAAATTTATTGAAACAATGTTTGAATAGTACAACACAAACTAAAATAATTAATAAATCAGTCAGGCCCCTGAAGCCATGGATGACAATAGTTCTTAGTAAAAAAATGAAAAGGCGTAATAGTTTGTTTAAAAAGTTAAAAGATCAGCCATATAACATTAAACTTAAAAAATATGTACAACGCTATAGTGGCAGATTGAATTTGGAAATAAAGAAACAAAGAGAACAGTATTATGTAAGATCCTTTGAAAATAGTAAGGGAGATATTGGAGCTCAATAGAAAGTGGTAAATTTGATATTGGGGAAGCAGTGTGGGAACAATAATATAGAAACACTAAGGGATAACAATGGTTATTTAATAGATAGGCCGGAAGTAATAGCAGATGTATTTAACGATTATGTTTGTGATATTCCAAAAGTACTGACATCAGGAGTGGATAAGCTCTCTGAGGATGACCAATGTTTTTATACGATGTATTTTGGGGGATTGGCTAACACTCTGCCGATAGGTCCATTTTTATGCACGGAGTTACTGAACAGGATGTCTCTAAGATTATTAAATCATTAAAACCAAAAACGTCACCAGGGTTAGACGGAATAAATTCAAATTTAGTTAAGTAAATAGAACCTCAGATTTTATCAGTACTTACTTTTTTGTGTAATTTGAGCTTTAGTACTGGTAAATTTCCAATTTGTTTGAAAGCTGCAGTTGTGGTGCCTATAATTAAAAAAGATGACAAACAACATTCAGGTAACTATAGGCCAATAGCTTTGTTATCTGTATTTTCAAAAATTATGGAAAAATTAAAGAAACGATTGTTGGTAACGTTTATGGAGAAGAGCAATTTTTTCAGTAGGAATCAAATATGGCTTCAGATCTGGTCTTAGCGCAGAGAAAGCCCTTCAATATTTTGTTAATAGCATTTATCATTCTCTGAATGTGGGATGGAAGGTTTCTGGCCTCTTTATTGATATTCAAAAAGCATTTGATACGGTGGACCATTCTATTCTGTTAGACAGATTGTGGTCTGCTGGCGTGAGAGGACTACCTAATAAATTGTTCAGTAGTTATCTGGGGGGAATAACACAAAGGGTAAGAGTAAATGGAGTTTTGGGAAGTGAGGGAGAGAAAAGGTATGGTGTTCCTCAGGGATCTGTACTTGGAGCTGTAAATATGTACTGTTTTATTATATATGTAAATGATTTATATAATAGCAAATTTAATGGAGAAATTACAGCTTTGCGGATGATACAGCATTCCTTTATAAAGCTAACTCAATAGATGTGCTTCTCAGCTAAATTACTGAGGATTTGAGACATTTACGACTTTGGTTTTCAAAAAATGAGATAGTGTTAAGTGAAGCTAAAACTAATTATATTCTTTTTCATTTAAAAAAAGGCAAGGAATATGTGACAGGAAATGTAATATACCATCACATAATATGCAAAAATAAAGATTTAGATGGGTGTTTATGTCCGAAGATTAATCAATTGAATAATATTAGGTACTTGGGAGTAATACTGGATGAAAGAATGAAATGAAATTATCACATAAACAAATTGCAACGTGAATTGATTTCAATTATTCGTAAAATATATTTTATTAGATCATTGTGCCCACCAGAATTAATGAGACAAATTTATTTTTCTTTAGTGCAATCGCGATTGCAGTATGGTTTAATTTGTTGTGGAGGAGCATATTTGAGTAATTAATACACCCATTATTAGTGCTCAAAAACATATAATATGAGTTATGTTATTTAGGTCTAGAACTGATTCTTCTCTGCCACTCTTTAGAGCAAAGGGCATACTGCCGTTGAGGTATTTGTATGTTTTTAAAGTAGCCTATTAGTAGAGTTTTACAGGAAAAGTGGTTCTAGGCGAAATTGTGGAAGGAGGAAAATAGTATTTCAACTGTTAAAAACTAAATTAACAGCAGTTAAAAATTCATATTTGTATAAGGGGGAGAAAATATTTAACATGCTACCAGTAGATGTACAAAAGAGAAACAATATGTCCCAGTTTTCTAAATCTGTTAAATTATGGCTGAATTCAGTAGAAAATATTGAATTAGTTTTGAGGTGAGTCAGTGGAAACCAGTTGATGTTGTTCTGAAATATATGTTATGTATGTGTGAGTGTAGATTGGGTGATGTATATAAGTTTGAGTGTTTGTAAGTGTAAAATTCTGTTCTTTATCCAATTTTTGTTTTAAGTTAGTTTTACTATCAAGGCATCCTTTGCATATGTATATATTTTGAATGATGATGGCACTATGGCTGATCTCTTTCTTTCTTTTTCCTATAGTAATAAGATTAAAGAATTATGATGGTAAATCCTACTCAGTCACATGTGCCTAAGGATTAGCTATTCTTCACATAAATTTAATCTGAATGTAAAGAAAATCTTTGTTTTGTTCTTTTATCAAGTTAAGTGTAGTATGTGTTAATTTACCTGTCTTGTATTTTTATTGTATTATTATTGCATTCAAAATTATTATTATTTTGTATTTTGGTGGTGAAGAAATAAATATTATTATTATTATAATACGAAAATTGTTTCAACGAACGCATGTGTGTTCAAATATCTCTTGGATGTGACGCTTCTACCAAACCTACAACATTTGTATTATGCCATCCCTCCAGCACAGAGCCTTATGAGGTGTTCAGTGTAGATGAACGCCAACTGGGTCATTAGCAGACACTGAGACATGTTTTCAGTACTGCTAGGTCCGTCCACCCCTCGCTTCTCCTCGATAAACCACAAGGTCACTGACTGAACTCGGTAAATTTGATTAAAATCACACCTTAAACTAGCATCATCAATTTTAAATAGAACTGAATAAGGCACTATGTGTCGTGGGTACGGTCCGGATGTTCAGATTTATCCTACAATTTTCGAAACTTATTTGGAATGTCTCTTTTACCCTTTCGATTTACAACTTAAGGCCTGTATTTGTTTTAAATATTCAATTTCAATGGTAAAAAATAAAAGTATTGTTTTAAAATATTCGATTAAAAAAAAATTTAAACAATACGAAACCTAAGAAACATTAGTAATTTGATAAAACCACATTTATAAATTTCATGAAACCGTAAAATAGTAAGTAAAAAATAATAGTTTTATTCATTTTTTAAACTGGTACCGTGTATGTAGAGTTTGTGTTATTATTATCAAATTGGTTTTATTACATTTTTGTAACTAAATACTGCATGCCATAAGAATTTCGTTTTATATCGTTAGATTCGTGTAGATAAAGATTAATTTGTTGAATTTATCGATTGATTTTGAGTTCACAGAAAGACAGATTGGATTAAAAGACAAATCGAAGCTTTTCTGAAATCCAATTACATTAAACACTCTTCCTGGGGGTTCCCAGCAATTAACACTTTTGCAGGTCGGAACTTATCGATAGATGTAAACTCGATGAATGTAAATTATTCTATTTTCGTTTTTACAGATTGTATACGATTGTAGCCTACTGATTATATCATGTTTTACTTTTCTTACTTGATTTTTATCAAATGATTTTTTATGGTATGAAATGAAAAGAACCAAAACCCTTTCCAAAAATAAAAACTAAATTGTCACTAATCTGTTTAAATAATTTCTAAGATAAATATTTTGGTATATTTAAAGCAATGTGGAAAGTGATAATAGTTAAAGTTCAATTCCATTGTTACTATTTTGGTTGTAAGTCCAACACAGACGTACGTTAATGGTTCATTCCTGTACTAGTTATATTAAAGTATAGCGGATGCATAATTTGTATAAGCTTACACTATAGGGCTCCACATTCTGTTGACTCCGCTCACAAACCCCGCCGCAACACGTGGTATCGCCACTCGCTCACCATCTGCACCTGCGACGAAGCAAATATAAACAGATTACAGTATACTGTATTTTGATACGTTCATCTAAATTATGATTGTTCAGGAAAGAGGCACTTGGATAGGGATAGGGTGGTAGGAATTATCGGTGACAAAATCCTGACGCATGCGCAGTATAGAGCCAGAGTGTTTGCGTGAATGACTGGAATTAGTTTTTATGTAATAGAGACATAAACAAAACACAATACCTAAGTGTTCAGGAAAGTATAACATAAACACGTTATTGGTTTATTTAATAATTAATGGTTTTAAAATCGAAATAGGTTCACAAATCAATTTTGTTCTTTAAGACATGGTAAAGGGACTTATATAATTGTTTGCGATTTTTCAGTTGACAGCAGAGTGTATAATTGATCCTAAGCCATGGCGAGTTACATAAGAGTACCGGCGTAACTAGACCAAAAGGCACACCTCCAACATTCACTCTATCCAAATCCAGCATGTTCTGTGCCACCTTGAAGCCTTTGCTCTACATGTAAGACACCCAGACACCAAAGTGCCCCAGTGAAGAGCACACGCCCGCGATAACATTTTTCACAACATTGCGAACAGCTTGCCACGAGTCCGAGAATGATCGCAGGTCAGTTACCTAAAGGTACGGTTACACCAGAGCGAACAGGAGCGAACGAGCAGTAACGAATGCGAAATTCACTTTGGTGTG
>JAGFPH010001958.1:193488-213613 GCA_018207615.1 Philaenus spumarius
AATATTAGAGTTAAGTGCAGAAACTGGCTCTTCAACACTTTAAAATGTTTGTGGCCTAGCAATATAACTATAAGTCTATCATGTGCTGAGATCTAGTGGCGAAAAAAAAACTACTTCGTAGAAGAGCTGTTTAGCTTAGAAGCCAAGGGATACATGGGGTGCAAGCCGCTGTACTTTACATAAGTAATTTACTTGAAACCTGTGTTTTATTAAATAACTTCTAATTCCTTTTGATACGTTCACCGCTACCCAAATTACGTATTTCCTATGCTAGTAGCTGACTTTTATTTTTTATATTTATAGCCCAAATGAGTAGAAATTACTTTATTTTTTATTTTAGAACCTTTCTACGGACTATCACTAATATTTTAAAGCGGACGCACGTGCACGTCCATATCACATAGGATTAAAAATTGACGTGCGAAGCACTCAATCCTCTCTTTACTGAAAATTCCTCAAATACGGGGGTTGGCGTACGAAGCACGTAACGCATTGTGTATTGAAAATAGCCCAATAGGGGGTTGGCGTGCGAAGCACACAATGCATTGTGTATTGAAAATACTCGCAATATTTTGTGTCAAGCTCACATGTGCTTCCTTAGCAGTGAACGTGTTAACAGCCCAGGGGTACAAGTGACAACTTTTATCAAATATTGGCTGATAACAAAGAATAAGAGGATGCAAATCAAATTAATCTTTGTTATTATGTTAGTATAGAACCTAGCAATTAACAGTATGCTAGTTTTAGTGATCATGGTTTTACCTGGATTTGATTGTAGCAGTTTAACTTTAAACTGAGTTTTCTCAAAACTAAATTCACTACACTTATACCCCTTGGTTTCTCAGCCCTTCATATATTCAATAATTTATTTAAGCTTATTTAATCAAAATTATTTGAAGAATTAACAATGTTTTCCTTTTTTAGTACCCGACCTGGGTGGCATTGCATTCTAGTCAGTCTAAACCTTTTATAATCTTTTCTAGATTGTAGGTTAGGAGTTTTAAAAGAGAAAGCAAATCAACTACAGTGTCCTTTGTGCAATATCCAACAGGAGAGCAAGAGCAGGGCACGGTTGTCAATTGGAGAAACGGGCGTAGTGAAACTGCCCCGACATTTTGCTTACTTTTGAAACGATGAAACTGCCCGCTCATTAAGAGGATTAGGAAGGGTCGTCTCGTAAGACCAGAAATGCTGAAATTTCTCCGAGCGCCCGGCCAGGAAGTCGCTACGGGACTGGGGGAAAAAGGGACATATTTTTGTCCCTGCGTCCTGTCAGTGACTGCAGTCTTCTAAAACCAAACCAACCTAACCTAACGTAACCTAAAATAATCTAATCTAACCTATAAAATAACTAATGAGCTTGACTTGTGAGAAAGTAACTAGATAAAACAAAACCTGAACACAAAATCTCACAATAAATACGTTTACTAACCTCAAACTCTTTTCAACTACAATGTCACTATCCTCAGTGATGCACGGACTACAATAACCAAACTATAACTTTGAACTATAGGCCTACGCTTGAAGAACTGCATATTATATACAACGCATTTAGGAATACTCAGGATAATATACTAAATGAAAAACTCAAGTACAGTTAAAACTCATTGTTTTACACAATTGAGCAAATTAAAAAGTACAAGCGCTGAACACCATTAGTAATAAATACTTCCGTTGTTAATCAGGTGGGTGAAGAAGGATAGATGACATACATTAGTATTTCATTCAGTCCGGTCATATCAGTTGGCCAACGATGGATCGTAACGTTTTAAGTTATTTAAGTATTTTGTGTTGTGTTGTTTAAGTATACGGATGTGACTATCCGTATAAATATTGTATTTGACATGATAATGGAGGCATGTTCACTGAAATCGATTGTCCCATCGAATAAAGACATAACAAAGGACTGTAGACGGACATACAAGGTAGGTAATAAATTTAATTAGTATAAAATATTGCCCCTAATTTCACCATTCTTTTCTATAAGTGAAAATGAGAAAAAGTGACAGTAAACATGTGCCCGTAAATGTTTACTTTTAAAATTATCCACTACTTTATTCTTTCTTCTTTTTTTGCATAATAGGCCTATCTGTTTACATTTTAAATATATTGACCTCAAATTTGGTGTAGATATTTGATATATTTTATAACAATACAGAAATAATAATAATCGTACGGAAATAAATTATGTGTTGCGTGTTTAGAAGACAAAGCTACGGGAAAATTAAAAAAGACATTTCTATTTTTTATTTTTTTAAGGATACTGTTTTAGAGGTATTTGTAAAAAAAAATATATATGGTTGCCATTTTTTAAGTATGCAGAAGAACATTCTGTAAAGGTAAAAACGTTACGTAACAAATACACCAAATTTGAGGTGTGTTAACTACGCTAGTCTGGCTAAATTAAATTTTTCGCCTTGACTGGTCAGTTCACTATCAGAATAACCCTGGCAAATATGTTTTTTTAAATGTGCTGTGTTTTTTGTGATTCATTTTATGTTTTTACTTTTAGGTGTTTTTGACTACCTCATGTAAGGATATTCACGATCTGAATATGGGCACTTAGAATACACAAAACTGCGGTCATCACCCAGTCATAAATTTAATTGGATATAAGACAAATCAGGTATTATACCTACTTAACCAATTGTTAAAGTGCGTGTAAACCATTGGTCCATTCCTCATCATAAGATTCTAGGTTCAAATATTGGATAGAGTCCAAGTAGCTTTTTATATCTGAGGTTAAAGGTAAAAAGTCGGAAGTAAAGCAAACGGTGGTTAGCTCGTTTCTAGGTGGCGGAATATAACTAGTTGGGCCCTCTCTTAATTAGTAAGTCTTGCAAAAATTCACTACACTATTTATGTAAAAAAATAATTGATGACAATATTTTTGTGAAAAGCCTGTACAAAGAAAAGTATCATTATAGGAAAAACAAACAATAATTTAGTATTTTTGAAGTATTTGGTAGTAACCAAGATAATACTAATATGAACATTAGTAGTAGTAGTTCGTCACGAGAGGTAACCAATATCAAAGCAGACGTGCCACCGATATTAATTAAACGTTATGCAAATAACTTTGGACTTACCCGATAATTGAAATTCTCCCGCTGTTACAACGCACGCCTTCTGGTGGGTAAATGATCAACTTGTTCTGACAAAGCATTGAAGTTAATGCAAGAATTATTGCATTGGAACTTTCTGCTAATTCCATTTACACAATTAATTATTCTCTTATTTTCAAATACTATATTATATTGATTAAAATATTGAAAGTCAGAATAGATTTAGGTGCGTAGTATAAAAGATTCTGCATACAACAAAGCAAACCGCGTTCAAAAATATTATTTATTTAGAGGAGCCAAATAATTGTTCAACCTCTACAGTTGTGTGGCACGTGTATTCGGTTCGAAAAATTAGTAAAAGAATGTCTAATTCAGATCAATAATATTGAATATTTTTCTAAATAAACGTGGCGGGCTGTATAATATATTGATTCCATTAACACTGTGTGTTTTTGTTTAAATCAAGATTATGAATATTATAAGATAAAGTTTATAGTGATATATATATATGAAGAATTGTTTAAATAATGATAAGGTAGAACAAGTTGTGCATTAATTATCAATTTGAACAAACGATGTTTGTATTTTTGTGTGTTATTATTGATAACACCCATAAAAAGTTAAATTTCTTTTTGATGTGTAGATGGCACCTCGGAAGGAGTTTGTTCTTTCCTTTCTTCTGACTTAAGGGACAGAAACAATCTAATGATGGTAGAGCCTAAAGATTACCTAAGTTTATATGCTAAAATAAGACAATTTTATCAATTGTATATAAGTTAAGAAGTGCAATTTGATGTAAAATAATTAATTGTAAATTGTCTGTTGTTTTGTTTAATTGAATTTGATAATACACAGAGTTATTACTATTGTATGTTATACATGGAAAATAAAACATCTATCTGTCTAATTAATTATATACTAAAAATTAATTAATCAATATCCAGATACTATTTTCAATTTGGTCGTTACATATTTAGACCACACACCTACTGAGACACTGCCTGTACATAGTTAAGAAGCAAATTATTAATTTAGTTATAAGTTTGTTATTGTAACAATCACTAATGATGTTGACTTGATCATCGAAACACGTTTGAGTATTTTTGTTAGAAACTGTATTCTGATTATTATTTAGATAGTAAATAAAGTACATTTTAAAATTAATTGAACATAAGACAAAACATGTTTCATTTTGACAACTATTTACTATTGTGTATTATCTTGGAACTTCTTTGAATGTTTTGTGAGTTATTGTTCAGTGAATGTCTTCTGATCGATATTTACCCTAGTATAGGCTGTATCGCTTATATTTATATATTTAAATTGAAATGTGCTCATTTATAACTTAAATTATATTACGTATCTATAACACCCAAACCCCTCCATTGGTTTAAAACAAACCTATTCGAAACGAACAAACGGACACTAGTCTGCAACCGAGTTTTAACTTTTTAACATTAACTTCTAAGTGCAATTTGCATAAATATGGCAACAAGAGCTAGTTCTTTGTATAGATCTTCAGTTTGTACAAGATGTGGATTCAGTATCATAACTTAAAGGAATTAATATATTTTATATCATTGAGTTTGTCGTTCTTTAAAATAAAATAAATCAATCATTTCATAAACAAACAGTATTAATTTCATCAAAAAGTTTCAACTCAATCCCAATTTTCCTGGAAGTGTTTTTCTCCCTTAAAGCAATTGATAGAACTCTTTTGTAGTCGACAGACGTGTGTCATTATATAAAGTACCTCTTGTGGCAAATGTGGTTCATTTCTTACACAAACGATCAGATTTATTTGAGAACAGTATTGATAAATAACAAAGAAGACGTTCAATATTATTTTGTAGATGTGACAGGGAAGGAAGGTTCGCTTGCATTGTGTAGCAGGCGATGATAATTAATATCGTTTTTAACTTAACTATTTTAATTACCATTGCCTGCTGCACAGTAGAACTAAAAGTAACATTTGACTGAGCGTAAGTGAGCTCCTGTTTCAAAACCGTTCTTCATTTCGTCTGTCGGCCTGTCTGTTTGTTACGACCAAACGCATTGTTCGATTTTCTTTAAATTAAAATGTTCCCTTATGTTAGAAAAAAACGACATATTATATTATGTTTAGGGATTTTTGTAAAACACAACAGTTTTTATTTTATTATAACCTTATAAGGCTAGGCCTCCACTTACGGTTTATAGTCACGCGATTGTTTAGATGCAAAAAATCATTGTCGCAAACGTTTTTAATGTCTACACACTTGTGACAGTTAAATCTACAGATATATTGTTTTACAAGATTTCAAACATATACGACATTAAAACTTGATGTGTTATCGCTTTGTTGCTTCGGGCGGGAAGAAAATGTCGTGTAAACATTTGTATAAATAATAAAGAATTATCACTTTTGTATAATAATTTAGTAATAATATTTGTTCTACTTTAAGAATATGAAATATATTTGTTTCGTATTTTCTTTATATTTACCATACAAACATGAGTACAATAATTAAACAAACAATGAACAGCTGCATAAACAAAATTACTTTAATTTGTTACATTTAGAAAAAAAAATAGTGTTTAATTTAATCATACCTATTAATAAAACGCTAAGTCTGTCCTTTTGATTTTTCAACTTAAAAACTGTATAGGTTAGGTTCTTGAAATTTTACACAATCATAGAACTTAGTGAGCAACTGCTGAAACCGAAGTTTCAAGTATATAAGTCAAGTGGTCCCTGAGATATAGGATCCTGAAGTTTCAGAAATTTCCATATTGAAACTATTTAAATATTAAAAAAGTTAACAATTAATTATTGTAAATAAAAAAAAAATTATCAACTGTTGGAAATAAAAACAAAAGCATCAGCTGTTGGAAATTAACGCCTTAAGAGTAATTAACGTTTTAAAATTTTTTACATGTGGTAAAACGGGTACGCGGGTCGCTCGTACAAATTAAACGTAGAAATTATTTTTTGCGTCAGTTGAGTAGTTTTTGAAATAAGTTTACCAATGGGTTAAACGAATTATTACTCTTGTCTATCATTTCGAAACTGGTAAATTCTATGAAAATAAGATTATGTCCTTTACTTTTCTTCTCCTTCACTATCAGCGCATTCCTCTTTAGGATCAATAAAATTGTGCGCAAACTTCGTCCCACAATTTCCCCTTTACCTTCCGGTCACTAGGCTATATTCTTTTAGCACTTTATTGTAAAGAGTTGGTCTCTTTTTAACTTCCGTAATCAAAATGTCACTATCGACCACAGCTGAAACTAATACATCTAAAATTACCATTATTATTTTCAGCATTACTATTTACATCAGTATTAATTTCTGTTTCATTGTTAGCCATCTTGACAATTCGTACAAGAAAAGAAAAAAAGAAAAGCAAACATATGAACAAATGAATATATAGAGGTATTCACAATTTTGAAACAAGTCAACGTTTGTTGGAAGTAGAATTGATACAGAGCGTTAGACAAATTGTACAATTACCTTTAGTACAAATTAAATGCATGCTAATCATACTCTCAAATTATTGGGGAATTTAAATGTCACCCACTACACATTCAATTTATTGGGAAAATAAAATTGTATTTAAAACCATACAGTCAAATTATTGCGGAATATAAATTACTTTATATAATTAAAGTTGAATATGGATTACAAATTGTACTAATATAACAGCTGTTGCTAGTGGAAGCACGTTCATGCCTGTCCGTGTGACTCATTGGGAAATTTAATGTGGGTCGCGTTGAGGTCAAAATAGAACCAGTTGCAATTAATTATACAATCGCAATGATATTTTCATTCCAAGTGTACGCACGGTACATTTTACTCAATTAGTTCTATTTTTACTTTTGATTGTCACTAAACAATAGCGCGACTATAAATCTCAAGATTAGGCCTAGTCTAAATGAGACACAACCTATTTTACTGAAATTGTCACATTTTCTCTGTTGTTCGGTAAACGATTGGTTAGTGTCGGTTGCTTCATTACTTGGTTAGATCCCATGAATCAATGAAGTTTTTGTTTCTTTTTCAAATAGATTTAATATTAATATGTGTTATAATCTCTCTGATTTCATTTTGCTTTCTATGCCTCTACAAATAAATAAATCTTTAAAGCAAATTGTAAAGTAATACGCTAAAGCTAAACGTAAATGTAAATTATAATAATCCTTATATAAATATTTTGACATAATTGTAAAATTTTACCCTGAAAAAGTTCTCAATCGAAAGAAACAAACAACTTCAAAACTGTTACTATGAACAAAACAAAACTTACATAAGGAAAAATCACGAATTTTAAAAACATTTGTATGAATTATTTTTGCGCTTAAGTGAGAAAAGTTCATAAAAAATTAATTTATTTCACAGTCACTGCCAAATGCGTCATTAATTTTTTTCTAATTTTACATGAATATTCCTTGAAGACATTTAAAACGAAGTGTACAATAATTAATTCGTACACATTTGGATAGTTTTTTACGTAGTTGCAAGCATGGTTAAATTGGATGTTATACCTTTTATTATCAAAGTGTTAAATTTATTAAATGAATCCTATAAACAGTTCGATGAAGCGGAGTGTAGACTTGTAGGTTATGTTGGAGAAATTGAAGAATTAAATACCAAGCTGTCATTGGAAAAAAGTAGACGTCAACAAGAGTTGAGGGTGGCTTTGGCAAAGGAAGAACAGGATGGGGAAATGATTCACGATTTAGAGGGAAAGATAAAGGAATGTTATAATAAAATTGAGAAATTAGAGATAGAAAACAAAGTACTTAAAGAGAAAAATGTGAGCTCTACGCAAGCCGTATATACAAGTCAAAATGTTTGCATCTGTAAAAAAAAGGTTGTAGGTGGAATCAAATGTGGCAAGTGCAAAAATAAATTCCATTTCTCTTGCACTGGTACAAACGATAAGGTGGACAGCTGGGTGTGCAAAAATTGTAAAAGTAAATGTGCAAATGAATGTTTGGGTGAAACTGAGAAGAGACAAGAAGTTACGACACAGCATAAAGATATTTCCTTCCTTAAAAAAACTACCAAAGACCTTCACATGGAATTGGAACAAACAAAGATCAAAATGCAGGATTTACAGGATCAACTTCATGAATATAGGTTGAATTCGGAGATAGTGTACATAGAAGAGGTGGCTTCTGAAGAGAACGAATGGCAGCAAATTGTAAAGAGGAAAAATACCAACAAGATAAACACGAAAGCAGCCAAATTGGGTAGGCCAATTCCAGTTATTGTTAGTAACCAGTTTCATTTGCTTTCTGATAATAGTGTGGTAGCTGGCGATGATGAAATTTTAAATATGGGTACTGCAAGCATTTGCAGGGAGAAGAAAACTAGAGCTAAACAACAAGGGAGAAATATAACATTGTTGAGTGACAGTCATGGTCGATCCTGTGCATCGTACATACAAGAAAAAGCCAAACCGTTTGCAGCTTTGTAAAACCAGGTGCTAAATCACTGCAGGTATTGGAAAATGCATCTAATAAGTGCTCAAGGTTTACTAAAGACGACTGGGTGGTTTTGTGGACTGGGGCAAATGATATAGCATGCAATGAGGCCTCAGCGTGTTTAAAGCAAGTCAGAGAAGCAACCGAAGGATTGATTAATACAAATGTTGTTGTTCTTGGGATTCCAAAAAGGCATGATCTAATCCCTACATCGTGTGTCAATCATGAAATTATTAAGACAAATAGAATGATAAAAAAAATAACTTCTTCAATGAATCATGCCAGTTTTATTAATATTGAGCTGCCTCTGGATTGTTACACAAAGCATGGAATGCATTTGAACCACAAAGTTAAAGATATTGTGGCATCCATGATATGGGATCATATTTCAAAATCTAAAACTGCTACAAACACTGTGATAGCAGCTAAATGGTTGGATGGTGAAAGTCAAGAGGATGACATATCTTTTTTAGGAAGGGATTAAAGTCAAATAGGGTAAAAAATAGTGATTTGGTTTTAAGTTCACCTAATGTATCTTTAGATTATAAAACCTTCATTGGTGAAAATGAGGGGTACAGGGCTGCTAAGTTAAATAGTTCCGTAGAAAGTTGCTTTACACTGTTCCATCTGAACATTCAATCTATTAGAAATAAGACTGATTTGTTAGACATATGGCTGGATAGTTTTAGTTATAATGTTGTTACACTTAATGAACACTGGCTCTGCCCACAAGAGTCTTCCTTATACGTTCCTAAAGGCTATGTTATGGCCAGCATTTACTGCAGAGAACCCCCTTTAATAAGGGGTGGTAGTTGTATTTTGACAAGGCAGGGATTGAAATTCACAATAATTGATGTCACTAAAATTTGTTTGACTTATGTTTTAGAAGCCTCTGCTGTATTTTTGTCTCACATTGGTTTGATTGTTGCAACTGTTTACCGAACTCCGGATTCTGATTTAAGCAAATTTTTACTGCAGTTTGATGAGCTTATACATTTCTTGGGTAAAAAATATAAACATTGTAAAATGGTAATCTCATCTGACTTTGTGCCGTCTTACAGAAAGAATTATTTAATTGGAAGTCGAACTAGGCCCGCACCCTAAAGACAGCACATGTGTTCGAAGATACTTGATTATTACCCTATTGAGAATTTACCTTTTGAACCTCGTTTATCTTAACTGACGAAAGCAAGACACCTGAAATGTTCTTCACAGGTAAAGACACAAAAATACAAAGAAATAAGTAATGAACAATTTGTTTATTAAATAAAAATTTATATGCCCTTAGAGAAAAGTTTTTTATATAAAATTTACATGCCCCAGAAAAGAAATAATTATTATTTAAATTTACATAAAAAAAATCAAATGAATCAAAAGAAAAATCCCTCCCCGACAATTAAAGAAAACAAAGAAAACCCCACCCTTTAATATAATTTATTCAAGCAATTAATTGAATAAAAAGTACATATTCAAAATTACATAAAAGAAAAAGCAGTAACACAATGTTACAAATGTACACAATTTCTGAGAAACAAATACTAGAACATCAATGTACTTAGTTATTAGGTTATATATATATTTAACAAAAATTTGGCCATTCATAAATTATAAAAAAAAGATGAAGTTAATAAAGATGTTTAAAAAAAATAATAAATTTGGAAAAATAGTGATATAATCTTTCTGTAATCTAGAGATATAACCTCTGGAAGGTTGAAATCTCTAAATTTGCATGCCTGCGCCACCCTTTAATATAAATTAAATAGCTTAAAACTAATACAATTTTAAATTAGCATCATTAATTCATTAAACAATTATATAGCCCTTTTGATGAAAGTAATACACTAGAAAATATCGTCGTTCGTAGTTTTTGAAGAGAATGTCACTAGATGAAATAACAACTTAGCCTAGACTTATCGCATTTTTGGTGAGCAGCGTTGACAGCAACAGCTGATGCGGAGCTGAATATTTTGCAGCATTACATAAATTAAGTTTTCTGTTAGGCCTATTGAATCATATGCACTAGTTTAGTAGGCTATCCTAGGACCAGTAAATAATGTTGAAAAAGAATACAGAATTAATTCATCTTCTAAAAAGTATTTAGTACAACATAGAGTATATATATTTGAATTACACCAGAAACTACACGTAGTTGTTCTTTCATGTTGTAGTTGGTTTCAACTTGTACAATTTGCCATGTGGCATACTACAGCAAGACATTAGGTCTAATTAAATATGTCTGCTCTGCACTTGTTAAATGTAGTTGAGTACAGACTGACAAAAAATTGAGATATTATTCTTATGCAATAAATAAAGTTTTCTTCTGTAATGGTTATCCACATTCTATATAACAAACTCAATAGTTTGGTCTCACTTAAACTTTGCAAATTTCTATAAATTCACCTCAAAATATTCACTTTAAGAATCAAACAATGCTGTAACTGTAAATTTATTTTGTATAAAAGAATACTGTTTGTGTCAGTTTAGGCTATTTCTGAAAGATATGTCTATAGGCTATTTCTGAAAATGCTAGGCAAAGTTCCTCTAAAACAGTTCAGGCTACTTAGTTAAGTAATATGTCACTGGGCTTTTCTTTTATAAAAATATACAACAAAACTATTTCACAATTTAAACTAGATCTATTAATTACAGAAGTATACTGTAATTTCACTGCATAGAATATTTAGAACAAACATAAAATACAGAACATTCCATTGTCGAGCTCTTGCAAGAAAACAAACGGTAATTAAATGAAGCTATTACCTGGTGTGGTGTTTAAAGATGCATATTTATTATAAGCTCAAAGCTTATAAAGAAATTGACGACAAAGAAATACTAAGTATCACTCAAAGAAGAAATATTAAACTGCGTCGTTCATCTCGAAGGGACGCTCAAGTAACAAGATGGCTAGAGTTGCAAATCCACTAGCGAAAGCATTAAGACAGTGAATTGAAGACGAAGCAGGTAGCACTCGGGGTGGCACGATTAGTAACATGGATAAGAATGTTGTTGAAGTGCGCCTTCCTTTTATGAATTAGACTTAGTGAATGCACGAGTGTTGACGAAGTTGCCTCTACTCTACATTAGGTGGAGTTATATTCTGAGGTTTAAATAATTAAAACTCGGTGCTGTTTCAAAACAAAAGGAAACGCTACAACTTAAATGTGAATTTTAATAGAAAATGTTTTAGTACTGATTTTTTAAAAAATGTATTACGTTCTCATAATTTATATTGGTTGAACGAAGAGAGCACCAGGGGTGAGGCTTGTTTGGACAATATAGTTACTAATGTTAGTAGAGAAAATGTGGATTGTCAATTGGTACAGCCACACTTGTCCGATCATGCTGGGGTGTAAAAAAGTTGAACTTAAAAAACAATGATAGATATAAAACACATAAAAAGATAAGAATGATGACTCCTACCTATATTGAACATTTTAAGAATGATTTGGCTCAAATTGACTGGTTTAAACTAATTCTATTTTTTAGCATTGATGATGGTTTTGATTATTTTATTTCTGTATTGACAAGTTTGTTTAATGAACACTGCAGAATTAAGGAATTTAAAGTTGACTGTTCTAAGAAACCAAAGTTAAAATGGTTCACTCCTCAATTAAAGCAGTTTAGAGACTCTGTAGTTTTGTTGTATGACAAGTCAAAAAGGAGTGTGGGTACAGCAAGTGAAATAAAAGATAGAAGTAAGTACATTGCTGCTAGAAAGTGGTACAGAGGTAAAATAAAGCGGGAAAAGATTATTGCTCATGAGAGCTATATTGGCAAGGCACACAATAAATGTAAAGCTGCATGGGAAATTGTAAAATCTGAAACTAATGTTGGTTCTAAAATCCACGAGAAGGTTATTGATTCTAATGTATTTAATAAGTACTTTATTAATGCAACAATGCAGCCAAATAAAAGCCATAAGCCAGATGATTACAGTGCTGCTGTGAAGTTGTTGGATAATTTGTTTTCAATATATAATGGGGCAGAAGAAATAATTTTTGAGTGGAAGAGTATTAGTGTAAAAGATGTTTTAAAATGTGTGTCAGAATTAAGTACTTCACAAAGTGAAGATTTTTATGGTCTATCCAACAAAATAGTTAAGGAGATCATTAATTTTATTGTAGAACCACTGACCTTACTTTTTAATGTGGCATTGAATGCGGGTACATTTCCAAATTCTTTAAAAATTACAAAAACTGTACCAATCTATAAAAAAGGGAATAAATTATGTCCCTCAAGCTATAGACCAATATCCTTAGTACCAATTTTAAGTAAGGTTTTCGATCATTGTATAAAGGACCAGTTATATGGGTTTTTCATTAAAAGTAAACTGTTGTGTAGAGAACAATTTGGTTTCCTTCCTGGGTTAAACACCACTAAAGCTGTTGAAGCTGTTGTAGAACATGTTTTATTAAGTTTTAAAAATAGAGAATATACTTCAGCTACACTAGTCGACTTATCAAAAGCTTTCGACAGTATTCCCCATAAATTACTTCTGGAAAAACTGTATTCTTATGGAGTTAGAGACATTGAACTAGATTTGTTTCAATCTTATCTCAGTAATAGACAGCAAATGGTTGTTCAAAGCCAGGATAAGTCTAATTTTGAAACTATAAAAATTGGGGTACCACAGGGATCAGTTCTAGGTCCTTTCCTTTTTATTGTGGCTGTAAATGACTTTTCCATTAATATGCCCTGTAAGACTATTTTGTATGCAGATGACACCACGTTTTTAAACTGTGGTAATAGTGTTAAGCTCTTAAAGTTAGAACAGGACAAAGCATTAGGAAAAGCTTTGCATTGGTTCAAAGCAAACTCTCTTGTTGTAAACCACTGAACAGTTTAAGTAAAGATTACACTGCCAAAACTGTAAAATTGTTAGGTATGCATTTGGATTGTCAGTTAAATTGGGAGCATCATGTAACAACTCTATGTAGCAAATTGTCTAGAGTTACCTATTTGATGCGCAAATTGAAAGCTTGTGTCAGTATGGACATACTGATTAATGTGTATTATGCATTTTGCCATTCACATTTGACGTATGGTATAACACTATGGGGTAACAGCAGTGGTTCTAAGAAAGTTTTTGTGTAGTAAAAAAGAATCTTAAGAACTATAAAGAATATGGCAGAAAGAGATAGTAGTTTACCCATATTAAAGAATTTAAAATAATGACACTACCCAGTTTATATATATATTATTGTTTACTAGATGTTAAGGCGAATTTAAAGAGCTGTACTTTCAGGCAAAATATTCATAGTTACAATACTAGAAGGAAATATTGTATAGATGCAATGCATGTAAGACTTAAAAAAAACTGACAACAGTATTCTATGTATGAAAATAAAACTTTTTAATAAATTGCCTGAGGAGGCTTGGACAACTGGATTAGGGAATTTTAAATTAAGAGTCAGTAGTTGGCTCAAACTGAAAGCTTTTTATTCCATCCAGGAGTATTTGATTTGTGACACTAGTTCATTAAGTTTTTAAATGTTCATTAAAATAGGTTGTCTTTTTGTAGTTGATTGTGGTTGTATATTTGTATTGATTTTGACTGTTTCTTATAGTAATTTTATTTTATTGTTATATTGATGTCACTTGAAAAAAGTGTTGTGTTGGAAATTTTTCTTCAAATTTTGCTCATTTTGTTAAATTATGTTGACACTGTCTATTGCCATAAAAAATGTGCTTAATGACAATAAAAGACTTTGAATTTTGAATTTTGAATGAAAACAAAATCAGTAATAGAAAACATTTACCAATTAATTGTATTAGATGTGTATATATGTGCATTTTCTTTCATTTCAGCTCGAATCATATCGAATCTTGTCGTTTTTGACACTTAGATTTGCAATTATATTACTGATGTCCTCGATATTACAAAGACAAAAAATGGAACTGAGGCGAAACAGGTTTCTGAAAAGAAACATTCCTATTCTGCAAATTTGTGCTGTGATTGGAATAAACGTATGAAGAATAATTATCGAATTTATTTGTCAGATCTTGTATTTTATTGTGTTGAAACGAGGAAATTATACTTTTATCCATCCCAGTACTATTTCCAATAACATTTAATTAATATTATGCTTTCATTAACAATATTATGCTTAACATTAATAATATTAATTTATTATTAAGGTTTTATGTTTCGAGAATAATTCGTATCAAAATAAAACATTTTTCGTCGAAACCTGCAACAAAGAGTAGTTTTAGATTTATTCACGATTTCTACTAGTTAATTAATAATCAATAGGTTAACAAGAAAAAACAGAAAGCAAAATTAATGAGAGTTAATACTGTAATAATGAATACCTATATAATATGCAGTTTATTAAAATAAAGACCAAAAAATAAAAACACAATAAATCAAAACTCAAAGATTATTAAAATTGTAAACAAAAAACATTTGTTAATTAGTTGTATGATTGTTATTTAAAATATATTATAATAACTACTATAAAGCGCCGTTCCCTGTTTTTTTCGCTCACCAAAATCCACTATGATACTTGGCACTTTTACGCCATAGCTACCAGAAACAAATCATATATGGGGAAAATGTAACAATTCGCATGATATAACGCCAAATACAGATTGTGAAGTTAGATTTTATTAAATCAATTATACGAAGCACGTGTTCTCATGGCCTATTTATAAACGAGAAACATCCTAGTGATTTTATTACCAGATAACTCTGAACGTAATTGGTTTCCAATAAAAAAATCTAATACAGTAGAAGGGAACTTGTCCAGCTCTTGAGGTTTGGGTTTCTAACAAAGCCTAAGTAGGTTAAAGTGCTACACACACAAACTGATGGCCTCTAGTGCTATTCCAACCAATGCTATTAGGTGTGCACTATATATGGTCCTTTAACTCCGTTATCCTTTATCTTTAATTAGCAAAGGGAATGCTATTATGTAATGGGTTACAACATTGTTTCTGAGAATTGATTTCCTGGAGGGTGGTGATTAACTAATTATGATTTCACAAAACATAAATGTAACATTTATCTATTATTTCATCCATAACTAGTGGCGAAAAATAATAAATCGTATAAAAATCATTCACTTCATTCGTCTAAATAAGTTATTGAAAATTCGTTTCAAATCTGAACGTTTCCTACATACACGTTATATTCTCTTAAATAAATTTAAAATCTAAATAGTTTTGGAAAAAATACTCGATCAATACTTGTATCAGTGATAACTCCATTATAGCTTATATTATTTTTGTATTTATGTAACGCGAGTGTAAGAGAAATGATGATATTTATGTAGGATAGCGTGACCGTACAAAGTAAAGTGAAACTTGTTTTTACTTTCTCCACCCTATACGTAAATGGAGAAAGTATTGTTTTCGTAAAAATGTTCGAATTTGAATTTTCAGTTGAATTATCTGTTTTGGTGCTCCCAGAACCCCAAAAAATTGTTTAGTACATTTATCTGTGTTGGTGCTCCCTGAACCCAAAAATATTTTTAGTGGAATTTTTTGTTTTGGTGCTCCCTGAACCCAAAAAAGTGTTTTTAGAGTGGTGTCTGTCTGTCAGTCTGTCTGTATGTATACACGACCAGAGAGGACACTATTGGTCCGATTTTCATGAAATTTGGTATGTAGGTACTAAACCCTAATATCTCCAGGCGTTTTTTCATTTTTTGGAATTTTTAATTTTTAAGGGTAATTTACCCCTAAAAACCCATAAAAAACGACAAAAATACAAATTTCTCAAAATCGGCTCTAACGATTTTGATCAAATTTTTAGTATTTATAGTGCTTAAGATGCCAAACAAAATGACACCACCCGCTTTTATCAAAACTTCGGCGTTTTATAATTATGGGGAAATGTTTAAAAATAAAAAAGTTTGTAATGTCAATCTAGCATCGCGGCGGCGGACGCACGGGGTAGCACCACGGTAGCGAGCACTGCCAGTAATTCAAAGGTCGCGCGATCGAATCCCGCCTGGGACAATATTTTTTTTATACGATTGACGTAGGTAGAATATTATTTTTTTGTTTTGTTCTAAAAAGTAGTAAAAAATTAAATGATTAAAAACAATATTCTTTTGACTACAGTAAGTTGGGAGAAAGTTTGTGTCAGTTAACTGATACCGTTTATTATATTTAAAAGCAGTAACTTTGTGTTTGCACTAAGCACTCCACTGGCACCAGCAATACAAAACAAACAACTGCAAAAAATTTACGTGCAAAATATAGATTTATCTTTGTACACCAGGAATAATTTATATTAAACACTGAAACCAGTATCACGACATTATTTGATGAAATGTAATAAAATATGCTACATGACAAATTACAATGTTGGAAAATTTATTTAACAAAATGTTAGTTACGCGCATGCCTAACTTAATACTTATAACAATAAAAAAAAGAAGAAGAAATTCGTATCCGTCACGAAAAGAAAAAATGTAGTTAATTCTGAGTGGATATTTTATACATTATTCTATTTTCAATTTTAACCGAAATTGTATAATAAAATACGTAAAAATAACTTTACTGACAGTATACAGTCGCGGTATGTTTTAAGTTTTTAAACATGTATAAGTTGCTAATACTTCTTACTTTCTTAAAAAATGTCTATAAGGTTATTAAGATAATAATTAGTCTGTTTAACTTTTGATTTTGATCTAATTTTCTTCAATATATAACTTTTTTTAAATTGTTCATATTTGAAGTTTTATATTTTGTTTAGGAAAGTTATTTTTGAACTTTTGGTGCCGGTGGAGTCTTTAGTTTGTTATTGTAAACTCGATAGAGACAGGAAGGCACGTACTGTCACAGCTGAAAACTTAGCCGTAAGTTACATAAGGATAGGAAACTGATTACATTGTACAAGCCGGAGTGTAAAGTAAATTACCATGAGTCCTCGTAAGGTGAAGATATTTGGCCGGTTTACAAAAATTATAGTCTAAGGTAGACAAAGTATATTGGGGACGATTATATTAATTATATAGTAATGATCACAGTCCTGTAGTTAAAACAAATGTTTATGGAGATGAATGTGAATATTTGAAACATTATAAATTCCAATAATAATTTCGTTAATTAACTTTTTCCTTCTTTTTTGCGAAAAACCAGATCGTTTGTCATCGCCTCAAATTTTATTTACTGTAAGAGTACGGTATGTGTTGAAATTAGTTTGTTAGTTACTTGTATTTCGTAATAGATTAACTATGAATGGTGTAAATGTATAAATTTACAATCAAATAGTCTGCTACTATTTCCCCTTAGTCATATTATTTCTGACTAGAAAGTATGAAACATTCGTCGCTTACTGAAGAAGTCTTTCAAGAATTAAAATAATTTCTCATACAAATGATTTAACGTTCAAAACAATTGTTTTAGTAATAGCCCCACATTTATTTATATAACCACAAACAAACATACATGCTGCATAATTGGACATATTTAAAAAAAACTTTCCATTAACTCTTCATTTGGGAAAACGCCAAAAATAATTAAACTAATTCCATTGTGAATTGTATTCGGCGAAAATGTATATGTTGACTATAAGTTGTAATCGTTTGATATTTTAAGGTTCAACTGTATCTGCCAGGTATCACAAGGTCCACCTGCATTCGCACGGTATTCCAAGGTTCAACAATAATATAACAAAATTATTAAAGTCTTATAATATTAATATTTAGTATTTTATTTAGAATTTATGACAGTTAAATAATTTCTTAACAGTAAACATCAGTTAGGTAGTGATAGTAATAGTCTAAAATTATTGTCAAATTAATGATTCTATTAATATCAAGTTATGGATAAGATATAATGTTATTAGTACACTTACATAAAGTGCTTGTGGGTTAACGTTGTCTTGTAGAATAAAACGACTTCCAACAGTACAACTGCATCCGTCCGGTATTAAAAGGTCCAACTGGATCCGTCCAGTATTTCAATATCCAACTTCAATATAACACTTATTAAATTCGTAAAAATATTTATACTATTTTTTATTTTATTTTTACTTTAGCAAGTGTCAAGACAGTTAAATAATTTCTTAACAGTAAGCATCAGTTAGTAGGTAGTGATGGTAATAGCCTAAAATAATTGTAAATTATTAATTCTAATAATATAAAGTTATGTATAACATATAATGTTATTAGTATACTTACATAAAGTGATGTAAGTTAACGTTGTCTTGTATAATAAAACGTCTTCCAACGGTCCAACTACATCCGACTGGAATTCCAAGGCCCAACTGTATCTGTGCGGTATTTTATAGTCCAACTGCATCTGTCAGGTATTCAAACACCCAAGTATCCATCTGGTATCGCAAGGTCCAACACCATCCGGCCGGTATAACATGGCCCATTTGCATTACTTCCTGTAATACTTTGTCCAACTGCATCCGTCCAGTATCCCAAGTCCAACAACATCAGTCCGGTATTCAAAGGTCCAACAGCATCCTCCCGGTATTCCAAGTTCAACTGTAAGATGTTGTTATTAAATAAAACTTACCTTCTTTAAAGACTACTTCTTATTTTATTTTTTAGTCGAATTATTAAAACAAAAAATGTAATTTTTTGGAGCTCTTTTGTTTTTGAAAGAAAATTTTCAATAGGACTGGTCTTCCTTGTGAAGAATTTTATTAATTACAGTAGAAACGTTCAAACACAAAATTTGTCTTAGGGATACAGTGATTTACAAATCGTTATAGTACTTGCTTAAACACTGTCCGATCAGATTTAAATGTATTGTACCATCCTAACCCTTTATCTACCATAAGATTTAGTACAAATTTTTCCCTCATCTTCTCGTTTTTCCTTATTAGTAGCTTTTAGTGAAAGTTCAAAAATTTAAAAATCATCATTTGTAATTTAAACTTACATTGCTATTAAAGTCTAGAGGCTGGAAGGGTATAAAACATTTGATCCATTTTTAATTGTTTATCTATATATATAAAAGCCAAAACCCACTGACTCACTCATCACGATTTCTCAAAAACTACCGAACGGATTGGAATGAAATTTGGTATGTAGCTTCCTCTAGGGTCATAGATGCTCACTAAGAAAAGGTTTAAAAAAATTCGAAATTTTAGGGGGGTTTTGGGGATCAAAATTATTAAATGACGATTTCTTCAAAACTACCGAACAGATTGGAATGGAATTTGGTATGTAGCTTCCTCTAGGGCCATAGGTGCTCAATAAGAAAAGGTTTGAAAATATTCGAAATTTTAGGGGGGGAGGGGGTTTGGGGGATCAAATTTATTAAAAAACGACTTCTTGAAAACTATTGAACGGATTGGAATGAAATTTGCTATGTAGCTTCCTCTAGGGCCATAAGTGTTCACTAAAAAAGGGTTTTATAAATTGGAAATGTTTGGGGGATTTGGGGGTAAAAATTACTAAATCACGATTTATCCAAAATTACCTAACAGATTGGAATGAAATTTGGTATGTAGCTTCCTCTAGGGCCATAGACACTCACTAAGAAAGGGTTTAAAAAATTTCGAAATTTTAGTGGGGGTTTGCTTTGATCAAAGTTATTAAATTACGATTTCTTCAAAACTACCGAACGGATTTTAATGAAATTTGGTATGTAGCTTCCTCTAGGGCCATAGGTGCTCACTA
>JAGFPH010001959.1:11768-27660 GCA_018207615.1 Philaenus spumarius
TTAAATAACTTAATGGAAAATAATCTGGCTAAATAAATGTGTATTTGAATATATAAATAATACTTTTAAAATTATATCATTATGTAATACATAACCATGATATAGTTTATAACTTAATATTTACATATACATCTACCATTAAAAATGTCGAAACTTTATATTCAAAAAATGTAACATAAATCTTTATAATTTAGTATTGGATTTATATTGTATTTTTAAAAACAATTAAAAGAAAAATTGGTTATCCCAATAAACATTTATTGTAATGTACTGTATATCACATAAACAAAGTTCTTGTGAAATAAAATAATCCGTGATCTATTTATATCGTAATTTCATCACTTAACAACACAATATATATAATACTGCTTGTAGTACTAAAAGAGGTATAAAAAAATATGTTTAAACTTATAAAATGATTAATTTTAATTATATAAAACAAACTTTAATCAATTATTATGAATGATTTATGTATGTCATTATTTACAGGGTCTTACGCAAAGACATCCAAAGAAAATCAATAACGGCAAATTTGAATCAAAGTAGCACTAAACAATTTAGTGCTGAAACTTACTCTCAAACAATTTTTTTTTTCAATTAATATTTTTTCTGACGTGTTTCATTGAAATAAATAATTTTTCACACAGATTAACCACTGACGTGACTTGAGCGAATTTCCAAAATTAATTTCTGAAATCTTAAAATCTTTAAAATTTAAATTAACTATTTAGGAACTTGGTCTACTCAAAATGGCTCTGAATACGAAATATACTAGTAGAATTTGCTTGCACCTTAACTCTTGGACCTGACCTCAAAATTCTTTATTCTGCTCATAGCGCAAACTGCAACTTGAGAGTTTGCACCTCGAAATTGCTGCCTAGGATTATAGACTGTTTCGTTTCATTCGTAGTGGACAAACGCACTGCGTAAGTTTGCATCCCTGTCTTTGACTTCGGAACAGAAGCTGGTACCTTGTGGATTTCGACTTGGTACTTTTTTAGTAATTTACATTTTGAGGAAAACAAAATTCCATTTTTGTCGTGCAAAAAAAAAACAATTGTGCAGAATAAATTCATGTATTTATCAAAAAATAATTACTATAGTACGAAATAACTCAAAACAAATTTTACTTTCTGACAAAAACGTACTTCCAGTTGTTTTATATTTCTGGCAACTAACTCGTCTAAGTGACTTAGATAACCATTATGTGAACTAAATGTTTATGAAATCAGAGGTAAAATGTGGAAGTTAGAGTGCGAACACATATATACATAATATATTTATAAAAGTTTTAGTGAAATTAAAAACGTGTTTTAGGGAGCATGATCGGTGCTCATTGGCCACTTCCGACTTTATGACTCATTAAAAATTCACTGCAACAGCACATCTTTAATATGAAAAGACTGGCCGTAAGTAGCCTTCTAAAACCGAACGTCTATTATTTACTTTTTAATTCCTGCTTGGAATGTTTAAAAGAATATAAACCCCTTCTCTACTGTAAAAAAGCTTCTTCACAATATCTTCCTAAATACTGTTATAAGTATTATTCCAACAATACATCTTTGTGTAGCTTTGATGGTGGTTGGATTCCGATACCATAACACGTGGTAACCTAATTATGGCATTTTATATGTAACTCAATAAAATCAATGTATGTGTTAAGACAACGTCTTGATATTTAAAAGTTAAGATAGTTTCCTTAATGTATTATAACACATAGTCAGGATAGTGTATCGTATGATTATAAAAAGATTAGTTATAATCGTAAAATATAGTAAATTAGCTCCCCTTAAATTTGTTTTGTTTTTAAGTCAGTTCTATTTTATTGAACCGATATATTATTTTTTATTTCAAGAGAGTTATGTCTGGAATATTGACTTGTTTGAAATAATTGATATAAATATAACCCGCAATCAATCCTTCCTTCACCTTCATGTCAACTCTCTTTACCCAAATATTTATATTAATTTATATCAATATATTTTCTAAGGGCTAGCAAATTCATGGGATGCAGTTTAAAGACAACTCTTTCATCTACTTGTCGAACTAGTTTCTACAAGAGGCGAACTAGGAAATCATTTTCAAATATTTGGCCTTTAAGTGTTGAATCAACCCTTAAAACAATAAATATTGTTTGTTATATATCTCAAAAACCTTACCTCCTAGGAACTTGAAATTTGGTATACATATTGTTCATAGGCACTAGAGGCGCAATAAGAAAGGATTTTAAAATATTTGATCTTTAAGTGTTGAAACAACCAATAAAAAAATAATGTTGTATGTTATAATTTCTTAAAGCTAGAAAATAAAAATGTTTTACGTTTATTTTTTACACCATAGATATAAACAGTAAACCAGTTTTACATTTTGTAACGTTCTGCTAATAGGTGAAAATGTAGTAACAACCCCTAAAACTGTAAATATTAATTTAATACTATTGCTCAATAGGGGCTAGAGGTGAACTAAGAAATCATTTTAAAATATTTGGCCTTCAAGGGTTGAAACAACCCATAAAACAATAAACATTGTTTGTTATACTTTTTTTGTTTTATTTTTGTTATAAAAAAAAGCTGAAATTTTGTACATTTATTTCTTAGAAGATACATATAAAAAATAAACCAGTTATACCATTTTATCACGTTCTGCTAAGGGGTGAACATTTAGTAACAACCCATATAACTATAAATATTACTTTAATACCGCTAAGGAACGTGAAATATTTGGTTCACATATTGCTCATAGGCGATATAGGCGCTCTAAGATAGGATTTTAAAATATTTGACCTTTAAGGGTTGTAACATCCCCTAAAACAATATATGTTGTTTGTTTACTTTCCTTAAAGCTGAAATGTTTTACATATATTTCTTAAAAAACACATATGAAAAATAAATGTCTTTTACATTTTGTTATGTGCTGCTAGGAGTGAAAATGTATTAACAACCCCTAAAAACAATAATTATTAATATTCATACATTCCTTAAAATGATACACATAAAAAGTAAACCAGTTGTACATTTCGTTACGTGCTGCTAAGGGTTGAAAATGTAATAACAAACCCTAAAAACAATCAATACTAATTTGTATTCTTTCCTTAAAGCTAGAGAGCTGAAATTTGGAACTTATTAATTTTAAGAAAATATTTAAGACGTAACCTAATCTAAAATAACCCGATCTATACATTCGCAATTAAAGATACAGCAAACATCAAACTAAGACTGTGATTTACCAGTCTGTATATTTAGCGGTTGAAAAAATAGACCCTCTTCACTCTGAATTTTTTATTTATTTAATTTATTTAGCACACATACCATGACGAAGACGATTGACGGGCAACCAGTGAACAATAAACACCAAAGTAATTGAATATAAGTGTTATAATTCACTTTAATTATAATAGATGAAAGAAAATGAGAGAATACTATGACAATAATTATAAATAGCACGATAGTAAATTAATTAGCAACAATAATAACAATATAAATAAAAACATAAACGGTTACTACAACTCTCCTTTTTCAAATATTTATATTAATTTGTATCAATATTTTTTCTAAGGGCAAACAAATCCATGTTATGCAGATTATATACAACTCTTTCAATCTAGTTGATGTTATGCCCCCTTAATTTACCAATTATACTAAACCAAGGATTTTTTTACAGCCAAATTTCTCTAACATTGTTAATTGAAGTACAAATACTGTTTGTATAATTATTTAAATTTCACTTATTTTTCAGCTAGCATATATTTACGTACAAACACATACGTTCGAATTGCATTATATTTCATTTACAAAAATAATACTTCCAAGTTAATAGCTGATTGCATCAACATTTGAAAGAGACACAATATGGATAACCAATATTATTGAAAGATATAAATTAGGTCAGTAGACGAGGGCAAATAAATTGAATAACTGTAGATGAATACTATCAGATCATCGGTGTTGTCCCCATTTTATTACTTCAAGAATAAATTAGTTTTAATCTCCCCTATAACCCTTGTTCATCTATGTTTTTAAATTAGTAACATGAGAATTTTATTTTAACAAATTATTTGAGAGGCACAAAATATATTTGATTTTCAAAGTGTCAGACTTTACCTCTTGTTTAAATTTAAAATCTAATAGTAGTATTGTTTTTGTTTTGAGTGCATTTCTTAGCTAGTTAAATTGCTTTATAAACCACAACCTACCAAGTTTGTTTTTGTTGTAAGGGCCTAACTGATCAAACAATATCTGCTCTTGTTCCAGTTTCAACCTATTTTTAATTTGACAACATTTAATTCTATCTTGATTACTCACTAATAGATAACCAATTCCAATTGATTAAATTATATATTTAATTTTCTGAGTGGCAGCACAAATAGTTTTTCATTTCTTCGCTTCTTTTTCTGATATAAATATCAGTGGAAATTCCAAATGCTCTGATAACAATCGTCAAAAAAGGATTAGGAAAAGCAATTACCGAGTGCCAAACATACAAAAACCTTCTATAAAAGAACACCTAACTTTTGTACTAGGTGTTTGAACAACAAATTACCACAAAACAATAAGTGCTTGAAGAGCATAGGACATTTTTAAAGGTTTAAGACATTTATTTGTTATATACTCGTGGCCTTGAAATTAGGCGGGTGAGAGAAATGTTGGTGTTGCCAATTCGTGCTGTAGTTATTTCTCCAAGTTACAATCGTCATGTAAAGGTTTTGAAGCGCAAGGTAGTTTGCTTTATCTCGTGCTTGTGAATCTGTCTACAGAGCATTGTAAAATAAAATTATACCACTGCCTTCAGAAAATGCTACTGATTCCAATGGCATGACGTTTTTATTTTCAAAATGGCAGCAAACAATTAACAAAAGAACAAAAACCTAAATTGTAATTTAATTCAAAACCGCCGGGTATTGAATTTTTCAACAATCGAGGATTTTTTTGTTTTTTGGGACAGTAAGATTTCGTCTGCGGCAAAGTTGTAGAAAATCTTTGCCGAAGATTTTGTTCGAAACTTTTTTTGCGATTCTTAGTTTAGTTGTAAAACGCATAGCTGTATGAACCAAGAACAAAGGCACGAGGGCGCTATGCGAGAGCCTTTCGCAAAGTACTTTCTTTGAGTTTATTAATAACTAGCAAAAAAAAAAGTAAAAGAACTCATGTTTCTCAACATAAATACTAAAATTAGTTTATATAATTATTCAATTTTAATTCAAATGATATTTTGAGTTTTTTAGTGTACAAATATTTTGTTTTTTAGGCGCTTGAACTTGGCAACAGTGCATGAGTAGTGTTGCCAGTTCGTACGTGGAGGTAGGCGAATCTCGACCTTCTGTCGCCTGACTAGTTCCATATCTGGCACCACCGCCATTTCTCTCACCCGCCTAATTTCATGGCCGCGAAAATAGTTTCCAAGAATGTAGAAGAAAATGTACTGTATACCTCGTAGTAAAAGTAACGACCTTTTAGGAACTATAGGCTACATTTTTAGAGTCTATTGTTAATATGTCAATTTAAGTTTAATTTTATTTTCGTTTATTGTAAATACCCCATGAAGCAGATGTTATGGCCCATTTTAAATTTGTTCGGTTATATTATAGTTTTTAGAAGTTTATATAGTTTCTTTTTTATGTCATGGATGTTAATGTATGTATTTTATATATTATGTATATGGATAGCTGTGTGAATGCGATCTATTTAAAATCTGTACATATACGTGTAACTGGATAAATGGCCATGTATGGTTACAAAGATTCTGCACTCAAGATGCTAGATTGTTAAAAAAATATAAATTTTAGTTAAAAAAAAAGGGTCTACAATTTTCTTTTAAAAAATGTGTATGTATTGTTTTCGTAACCGCAGTTAATTATGTATTTAATTTAATAATTGTTATTCTTTGTAATGGAACTCCTAAGCAGGCAGTTATTTTATATTTTATTCTTTTTAGAGATTGTTATTTTCTCTGTAAATTTGTTCTTCTTTTATTCTTTTGAATTCGTTGTACAATTCTTGTTATTAAAAGTTATGTCTTATTCTTATATTTAAAAGATAACCGCAAAAGGAGGAAAATTTAAATATAATTTGTTTTTCAAAGAAATAAATAAATATTAGGCCTACTACAATAATTTACGGTACAATAAAACATCTAATTGAAGAATGTTTTCACAGCAAACAAACTAACCGCGCAAAATAACGGCAAATTTCAACTGCCATTTACATCAAAAGTCTTGCAGGACATATAGATATGCGTTTTGCGTTAAGCGTTTTGACCTTATTTCCAGGTAAAACATAAACACCTAAGATTGCATTTTGTGAAATTTATAAAAGTAAAACCTGTCATTATCAATTATCTAATTTGAAATGTATCTTACTTAAAAATAGCGGGAAAGAATTTTTAGAGTAGAAAAAACCTAATACACTAAAAGCTTAATTTAATTCAATATTAAATGTTGTAAAATTAATAAACCAAATCGAAATTAGCGTTAAAATAAAACCCCGCAGAATAAAATTTAATAGTCATAGATTACATGTTCCAAACTGTTTGTAGCGTGCAGTGTTTTGGTTATTGAAAAGTTTATTTTAGATAAATAAAAATACACAACACATTTATCAACACATGCAAATATAACAAAGAATGAAAGCGGTTGACACGATCAACATCAAACAAAACTAAGTGTTTAATACTGCAATTAATCAGAGGTCACAATCAGATAAACTAAATTTTACTAATAAAATATTCTATGAAATTGTTTAAGGACGAGGTCAATGGTTTCTTTGCGGCAAGTCTTTGTCTTCAATCTAAGGTCAATAAGTGAACAATACAACTGAATAATTGTTTTGACTTCTCTAACTATACGGTGTTATAGATTTGTAGATTTTAAGTTGTTATTATTAAACTTGAGTTTGATTAATGAAATCAAAATAATAAAAAGTCACTTAAAGACAAATAAACTTGCAAAAAAGTATTTCCAATGAATTGTCAATGATTTAAAAAAAAATATATTGTCAGTGAAATAGATAAAACTGTTTTTCTAAACTGAAGTTATTAATACCAGGATGTTGATCCACTCTTCCACTTAACCCAAAATGTAAATGATGTGAGGAGTTAACATTTGTAATAATACCACGTATACATTTTATATTAAGTAATAATGTAATTGAAATCTAGTTCAAAACCTTGGTAACATTCTACTAGAAAATTAATATTAGATTAGAATAACGTTGTTGTCAGGTATAAAATTCACATATTTATTATGCATGGTATGCTAGGTGGTTTAAAAATTCTTGAAATTTGTAATCTGTTTTATTTATATCATTCTTTCTTGATCAACTTGTTAAAATAAATTATTAATTTTAACTTTATTTAATTGACAACTTGAAATAGCTAAATAAACTGCATTATCTGAATTACTTACACATAAGTATAACACATTGAGGGAAGAAGAACTCAACAGAGAGCAGAATTATCCAATAAATACTCCTCAACTACAAAACCTCTTGGGTCGGATTTAATTTAAAGTCTAGCAGTTGATGAAATAAAGAACTATTAAAATTGGTATAGTGTAACTGTTACAAATGTTTTGGAACTAAACCCATAAACCAATATAACGAGTTTTAACACATTTATATCTAGGAAAATTTACATTTGCACAATCCAATTAATAATAAATTGAACTAAAATCAATAAATTTTGTATTACAGGAAATTGCATACTGTCTGATCATTATATATATATATATATCAAGCTTTCTGAAGCATTAGTGGTTTCAAAGTCCTGTAGTGGGTTATTCGTTATTGTTTTACTAGTTACAAATATATGTTAGGCTATATATCACAAACAGGTTATCTGGTGAGATTTATAGTTTAAATATTTGTACCTTTTCGTTTAGAACGTTGTATTGATGAAATTTCACTGTAGTCACTAATTGAAAGTGCAAGACAAATAGTCTGGATAAATAAATGGTAATTTTTATGTGAACGAGTATACAAAACTTTAAAAATAAAACAATGTGTGCTTAATTTTTATCCTAGTATATAGTTATTATAATGTTTCTTGAATATCAAATATTTAAACTGAACTTATTCAACTTGTAAGTCTAAAGATTTTCAAATATAATAAAATATTGTATATAATTAAAGCCATTTCTTCAACTTTAACACAAGCTTATTGCTTTGTAATATTTTTGGAGCACATATTTAACATAAAGTACCGGTGCAGAAGACGAAATTCGTGCATGAACGAATTGGTTGAAATAGGTTCAACCTTTTGTTTAGATCAAAGCTTCGAAGCTGTACAGTATTACACATTTTACAATTTTATTTCTTGAAAAAGGTGCCTGCAAAATGTAGTTGTCTTTTACCGACCTGAGAACTCTTGCGCTTATTTTCGATATTGCTTCTTAAAACTAAGTATCATCGTAACCCACATAATGTTTATTGTGCATATAAAATTTGAAGTCGATTACTTTAAAACTGTTAAAACTAAAAAAACAGCTAAAAAATACACAAATGCATAAGGAATGAAGTTTAAACAAACTAGCACATTATTACGTAAGTTGGATTTACTTCTTGGCTATTATGAGGATGTGATCATTTCCCAGGAGTATAAACGGCTGAAATAACTGAGCTAAAATCCTCTTGCATACCTCGGGAACTATTAATTTCCAATTATGCTGTTTGTATAATAGTTGCGTCCTATTGTCCTGTACATTACTTTACATTAAATTTAGTTGGGAAATTGTCTGATTGTAATGAGGACAAGTGATAAAGTCGCACGAAAGGTATTACAAAACCATCCACCCTTCTATCCTATTAATTACATTGGTAAGTATACAGCTAACAATTAAATTGTGCAAGGTATGACGAATTTATAATGTAAACAAACAAAAAATCATATCAAACGTTTTATTTTAAAAAAACATGGTTTCCTTATTCAGATAATTATTGTAATTTTACAAGTACTCCTTTACGTAAAACTACAACTGAAGTATTTTTCTTTTATTCTGTTAAAAAATATATATCGAATCACGTTTTTATTTTACACTGTTTAAATTCTGAAGATTACTCTATATATTGATTGAACTTTATACTAATTCTGTCATATGCAATTTGCTGTCTGGAACACGTAGCACTTCCACAATTGATTATTAAATGCATTTAAAAAAGATTAATTTGTATTGTAGTTATTTCCAACTAAATGTATTGACTAGAGAATACATGTACCTCATTGGTCAACAATTGAATAATATTACAGAACTTTTAAAATAATATCTTTCTTTAAATACATAGACAGAATTAGAATACTTAAAATTAATAACAATAAAACGCATTTTCACATTACAAAACGTTTAATATCCCAACTCGTTTCGATGCAAAGTCGTCTTCTTCAGCAATGGTTACAGTTGCAAACATATAACTGATTTCAGGTATAACTATGAATAAGATTAAAAAGTTTGAAAAGATGTTGTGAAAAATAAAATCTTTAGAATAATAAAATGTTAAAAATAAAAATAGCATTATTTTTGTACGTCATTAATTTAAACAGTCGCGTGCCCCTACTAGTGCTTTAACTAGTGTGCTCCGTACATTGACTGCCTCTAATTCTTGTTAATTTGGTTAATGGTCTGACTTTGCACCACAAGACTCACGAAGATTGGGGAGTGGAAACTCTACGCAGAAAGAACCAACAACACCCGGATTTAACCCTTTCCACTCGAATTACTGGGGACCTAGTGTTGCTATCAGGTCAGATTAATTTTGAGCAAATATTGCACTGTAACATGTTTACTAAAAAAAAAAGTATTTCTGTCAGTTGTAAAAGGCTGATATTTTTTTTAGTTTCTTCTATGACTGGTATAAAAAAAATATTTTTTTATTATAAAGTATATGTTTTTAATTATAATTTATTGAAAAAAATATAAATCTGTAACAAAAAAACCGGAATAAACAAGAATTTTGGACAAATTTTCAATGGGAAGACCTATATTTGTTGCTTGTTTTTTTTTCTATATCATTATAAACTAAATTAAGTGGTTTACACATGTTTTAGACACAATAATAAATTATAAAAAAATTATAATTGAAAAACAAGTTTTTTGTAAAAAATTAAATTTTATGAAAACAATTAGTTTTGACTCCAACTTGTACAAAATTGCCTGAACTATTTATTTTATTGCTTAACAATAGTATTACGTAGATCAAAACTAGTAAGAAAATCTTTTTTCAAAACTGATTGGTAATATTTTAATCACTCAGGTTCGAAACAAAAGTTCCGTCACCACTAACGTCATTTTGTAACAAACTGTCGTCGTCTTCGTTCATTTTATTTCACAACAATCACTATTATTATAAAAAGAACAATATTCAAAAATAAACTGTGAAATTACCACGATAACCTAGTACAACAAAACTAAACAACGCGTAAAGCGCTGCGTAGTAAGTAGGAACCAAACAACGGCGAGAGCAGACAGCTGTTTACAGACCGGCCAAAGACGGCAAACATTACATGTTCTAAGATTTATTTACCACAGAAACTGAACTCAAATGGTCCTAAAAATATTCCACATATAGCAGCACATCTCAAACTTAAACAATAGCGGTCATCAAAGTAACTACGTCGTCTGTTCAAATGCAATCAAAGAACGTTATCATAGCGAGTTCGGGGATCGCCCGACATTGGAGTTCGTGCGGATTAGTAGGGTACGGGCATGCCCCGACACTCGAGTGGAAAGGGTTTTAAAGATATGCCAGCAAAATCAGAGCATAAAAGGATAACACCGCCATTACAAACGATATATTGTCTGTCGCTCCTATATATTTTTAACATATTATGTATAAAGTATATAAACATTATTTGTACATATCGCTTGAACATTCTTCTCATACTCAAATTATGCGATTTTTGATTACTTTTCCTTTCAGTTGCTCCGTTTATACTCTAGCCGTAACACCTATTCGTTCAGATCCTATTATAACTTTCAGTTAACATTCAGTTCTAAATTGTAATAATAACTACAATTGAGATGGTTTAATTGTGTATCTGTATAAAGGGACAGTCGTCTACCGAAAACTCAATTGACAATGAGACTAGTTCGAACATGGTTGTTAAATAAGCGAAAAATAAATAACTGTAACGTAAATGATTTTGATCACGAAAAAATGTGGAACGTTCTACAGCTAGCACAGTCGTCTTATTCAGACACCGTCCTAGCCTTCTCTGTACCGCTCCTCTTGAGTACATGTACACTGCAAAGCAGGACAAGTGTTTCTAACAATAAACTTGTATATATACTTTAAATTGTATTTTCTGGTTATCTATTTTTTGTTCATTGTAATTCAGGAAGTTTCAACAGCACCCTTAACCAATATAAATATAACTTAGTTGAAAATGTCACAAATTGTTTCCTTTATCCAATTTCTTAAAATTAATAAATGCTATTTATCACGTCGGTTACTAATGATCCATTGTATTTGACAAACTCTCATTTCTTTTAGACAACTTTTTCAAATAAGAAGTATTGTAACAAAATGTTAATAATTTGTTGCTAGGTAACAAGTTTAATTTTAATTTTTGTTTGAACAAGTTCGACTGGTGAGTAACAGATAGCGCTGTAGATTCATGGTTACTACAGTGACTAGATAGAGACAGTGTGGCCATATGAAAGTGGCCGCCATGTTTTTCCTAAAAGTTATGTCATCTGCTCAGAACTATAATGTAAAGATTAGTGTTATATCTCTTTGTAATTATAAGAGAAATGACCTCTTTGTTTTTTTTATAAAGGGGAAAACAAGCAATTTAATTGTTACAGTTTGATATTTATATTGAAATTAAATAATAAAAACTGTGTTTCTTCTTAAAAAGTGTATTTTGTTTTTTTTCGTGCAAAAAATGTAACAAATATAATAGAAACAGATATGAATTTAGGAAAAACATGGCTGCCGGCCAATAGGAAACAAGACCTCACTTGGCCACACTGTCTCTATCTAGTCACTGTAATGGTTACACTGAACATGACAGAACAAGTATGTTCTCTTTTATTTAAGTAAAACAATTTTGTAACCATGTTGTTATGAAAACATATTTCTACAGTGTCCTGTACCTCTACAAGATATGTGATTTATAATTTAAACCAAATAAACTACTGAGAAGCAAGGAAGTACCCAGGCTAATCCATTATGGCAAGTATTTTAAAATTATAAAACGTACAAAATCATTAAAATTGTATTCTTATTTCTAAAAGCATGTTTTATTTATAAAAGGAATATTATTTATTGTTTTCAATTATAAACGAACAAAAATGAAAATTAATTCGTTAAATGTACCCTTATTTTTATTTCTCACAAAATGTCTCAACGATACTTTAAATTCACTGATGCAATTTCAGTTTACAAGTACCACGCTAGTTTTTGCCAACAAATGCATAAAACGTAGTGACTGGACTTTATGCATACAAAGCACTTCCATACTTGAACCAATTAGCAATAAATTCAAGTAGATATCATCAATTTACTTTTACAACAGACACTAAGCTGTCATATTGTGTAAATCAACCTTTAGAGGTGCTCTGCTCTTTGTACCTGTATGTTATATAATCAGTTTTATAGTTATTCAGTAATTAAATTGTGTATTAGAACAATAAAGTTATTGTCGTGCAAATTTAATTGGTGTTTATTATTTTGTTTATTGGGCTCTGTCAACAAAAAGAAATTAAATGACCAATAGTTTCTAGTGGACAAATTAATTAGTTTCAATATTTGATTTAATTAACAGTTTTATTATTTATAAAAAATCTAATTTGCCGCAGAATTAAGTGGCGTAGCTCTTATAGCTAAGTTTCTGATCTCTACGATGTTTATGAGTGTAACGATAGTACAAAAGACCTTATAATGGTTTTTCACTTGCATCTATAAAATGCAATATTATTATTTTACAGAAAGTAGTTTTCTCGGAAGAAAACTTGCTTAGATATTGTTACCATACACAATATAAACAGGTTGTCTCAAAAGTGTGCGAATGTAGTAATTTTTGGTAGCCATTGCCGATTTCGCAACGAAACTTGGTACATCGTTTCTAAAAAAAAAACTACATGTTTAAATATGGTAGTGAAAAAATGAAACTAAATCTAATACATTGTTAATGAAAACTTACTACAAAACTTCACAAATACAATAACCCAAACCAATTTGTGTATCACTAAATTCTAGTAATGCTCAAACTTTCTACCGTTTGCATTTTTGTATTTTGGTAAGGACTTTTCGTTGAAAATGTAAAAATGTCCACTATTAAACAATTAAATTCTTCTCATAAACAATTAAATTTGTTTCGGTACTTTTATCCGAATATGTTAAAATACAATCTTTACCTTCTTCTTTTGGGAAACGGAAAATGAGTTTTTATTCTGTATTTTAATATTTGTAATAATATCTAAGAATTGGCATCAGACTTATGTTAAGTATAAATTAAGCTTTTTATTAATAAAAAAACCTCTTTGACTATGAGCACTATACTTAGTATAAAATTTCTGTAAACTTGGTACAAAATTATTCAGTACTACTCGAATTTTGTTTGTGGTACACATAAATAATACTTTTTATTTCCATCCAATTTAACTTTGCATTGTAAACATATACATTTAACCTATATATAATTAAATTACCATTCCGAATATCACACTCCATGCACGTTTAAGAGAGTAAACTTATTCAAATTAAAATATAATGAATACAAACATAAAATGACCTTCCATGTAATCTATCAATAAACTAAATACATAACAACACAGTACAAAGTCAAGTGTATCTTAGTTATTCATGTAGCCAGCGATATTGGGATTTTTATCATTTTTAACAAATGTTTTACTATGTTTTACATGTTAAACATTCAGATTTTTGGCATGTCTATTTACATTTACATTTTAACTCATACAAATGATTATGGATGCAAATGAACCACACCAAATTACATAAATATTTACATATTTGTGAACTATACAAACAGCTGTGATTGTATAAGACATCCACCTAGATAAATATTACGTTATTACGTGTATATAATGATTTTTAAATCAGAATAATTTTCATTTAATTATAAATCCACGCTTTAAGTAATTTCATAAAATCGTAGAGTAATTACTATGCAATTATTATATTTTTGACTTTATAATCGTCGTAATTCATAAACTCTTCTTGATTTAAGCTGTATTATTTTTTTACGACATGCCAAGTTTCAGATAAATTCTGTCCTAAATAGATTTTAATGTATTTTACAGCCATTTTCTTTGCGTACCACATGCAATTAATGACCTATTATTATGTTTTGTAATTTGCAGTAGAATTCCCGGTACATCCTGTTACTGTACTAAATAGACGTAAAGGATTTAGTTGATCCCTGCTTTATAGATTGCAATAAAGGTAATAAATAAGTAGCGACAGTTCAATACATTAGGAGCTTGTACACTTTACGTTTATATCTAACCAATTAGCAATAAATTTAGTTTTGCAGCACTGTCAGAGCGCATATCTCAAGCTTTCTGGGCCAATAATATTTGTAAAGCCATGGTGTTGTGAGTTCGTTGTTGTTTTAATAGTTACAAATAATAGGTCACAATCAATATATCAAACACATGTGACTTTAGAATGTAATTTATAGAATTAAACTTTTGTTATAATACATTATATGTGTGGCATCGTACAAGTATGGCTACGTCATTTAATGTGTATTGTAAAATTTGAGTTAGCATTCATCTAAATTTTAATGTAATTTACATGTTTTATAATTGATTAAATGCTACATCTTGTTTATTGTTATAAATAATAACCAATTTAGTCAGAGTAGATAAAACCATAACGTTATTAGGCATATGAAGATGTATGAACAGGGACCAAAAATAAGTATGCAAAATTATTATCGAAATTGTTTTACTCATTCTAGAAAGTATTTCTTTACTGGCATTTAGAATTATTAAGTTGCATTCTACTTTTGGTAGTTATTGCAAATGGGTTTCTTTGTTATTTCCAAATAACACTTTCTGCCTATCTTTTCACATTTAAGTGTGCAATACACCAACGATAGATAAATACATTTAATTTAGTTATTACATACTTTTTTAATAACGAGTTAGAAGTTTGGTACAGTCTAAACTGAGTGTAGTAGTTTTATAATAGATTTAATAAAAAATTAACTATTTGTTTGTTAAAACACTCGGGGTAGATATTAATATTGAAACAAGAAAATAATTGTCTGAATCATTTACTAATGTATGTGCATATAACAATAAATGCACTATTAGTATTTATATAAACTTTATTTCTAAGTTTTAAATTTAAAATGGAATAACTTAATGATAATTAAACATTGACATCGTAAAATACAACATTTCTGATGTATAAGACAATCTAAATGTTTTACTGCCACTTGTCTAAGCAGCAAAAATTAAAACACGAATTATATAAGAAATTAGTTTGTTATGAAAGTAATTTTATATTTAAAACGATATAAATCAATTAAGATTAGAATCATAAATGAAATTAAAATTAGCTTTTTAAACATAAAACATATTAATTAAAATTCCTAACTACACATTAAAATATTATAACTTATTTGCATGTATTAAAACAATAAGGCATTACACGTATTATTGTACAAGAAAGCATGATATATGTTCAGCAGTTTGCAGCTAAACTAAATTTATTGGATTCAGTTAAATGTATTACTAATTAATCATATATAGACGTAAAGTCTCCAAGGTCTTATTGCCACAGTGTGTTTATTGGTTTTAGTATATAAAACAAGGATAAACGTCTGCAGAATATTTTTGTTCAAACTTCTGATAAATTCGGTACATTTTGTTAGTCTTGTAGCGCCTTACCGACATTTACAACTTCTGCCTTTACCTTCACCAACTTCCAGG
>JAGFPH010001959.1:48062-77687 GCA_018207615.1 Philaenus spumarius
AATTGTTAACTAAGTATCCAAATATGTTAAGACATTTGGATCTATATATTTCAGTTATAATACAGTAAACCTCAGTTCGTTTTTACCTGATCTAAAAAAAAAAAAAACAGGCAGTCTTAGGACTAGCGTCAGAAGTGAAATCTTTTAGCTTCATATAGTTAACTTTATTTTCTGGTTCTTAAGAAGAATATTTTAAATCAATGTATTAATGTTGTTTGTAATGGAGCCTTAAATATTTGCGGAGATGTGACGGGGCCTTAAAAAATTGTGTAGCTAAGATAGAGCCTTAAGTAATTGTGTGATGGAGCCCAAAATAATTGCGGAGAGGTTACGGAGCCTTAAATAAACGCGGGAGTACAATTGTGTCTTAAATAATTGCGGAGATGCGACAAACCCTTCAATATTTGTGGAGATGCGATGCAGCCTTAAATAATTGTGGATATGCGATGGAGCCTTAAATATTTTTGGAGATCCGATAGAGCTTTAAATAATTGCGGAGATGCGATGGAGCGTTGAATAATTGCGGAGATGCGATGGAACTTTAAATAATTGCGGGAATGCAACTGTGTCTTAAATAATTGCGGAGATGCGGCGTAACCTTAAACACTTGCGGGGATGTGACGGAACCAAATAATTGCGAAGATACAATGGAGCTTTAAAAAAAAGTGTATTCGTGTGATGACAGTGACGCGAGTTTAGTCATTTTTCTCCATGCGAAAAAGTGCCCAAGGCGCCTAAAGAAGCTTTCATTTCAAAAATTATAGTTGTGAAAAATTAGAATGATTCGAAATTAGCCAAATTCAATGCAAATAAACGTGTTTTGGTTCGTTATAGGCCTAACCTAAAATTATGTTCAGTTTTTGATCCAAATGAATACTTTTATTTATAATATGTAACAACCAATGTTTGAATTGAAATAAAGCCTAATTATAGTAAGCATTTTTGTTGATTTTTGTTTGTGTTTGCTTTTACTTTGTCAATATAACCAAAAAAGATGTTGGCTTTGAAGAATAAAAATTGATTATAATATTATAATGCTAAGTAAAGTTGCTATGGTAATGAATGTAATAAACATGTGTTGCTAAGCATTTTATCAGAACAGCTGTTTTTGTGCGCTATGGTCTTGAGTCCATACAAAAGAGGCTGTTTAGTTTTTTTCAAATTTGAAACTTTTTCGGGAAACTTTTCAAAATTTTTTTATATAAAAACCTAGTTAGGACTATTACGAACATTTTAAAATAAAAAATAGCCAAATTGGTCCAGCCGTTCTCAAGTGATGCGCTTACAAAGGAACAGCAATTCATTTTTATTATATAGATTAGGATGTAACATAGTGTTTTCTTATTTATAAATTCCATAACGCGAGTTTTTATTGGTTTGTGTGTGTTGAAACATGTGTTGGTTCAGTCTAGGCCTAACTTAAAATACTATTTTGTACTAAGCTGGACATCCGAATCAACAGTTTTATGTGTTATTTTATTCAATTAGTTGCTATGGAAATGAATGTAAATAAATTCAAGAAATATTATGTGTTGGTTCAAAAGTCTAGGCCTAACCTAAAATTATGTTTAATTTATTTTATCTACCTTAACGGAATTTAATGGTTTTGTGCACATCTTTGCACAGTACTTTTGAATGATATAAGTTTCATTTTTCAATTGTCGTTTTTTTGTTTTTCATAATGTTGGATATTTATTTGTATTACAGCTGTTTAGACGTTATGGGTCGTCCAACTTGATCCTGTGAATTTGTTAAGTTCCGAATAAATTTACAAATATTGAAATAAAAATGTTTTCATCAATATGAATTCTAGCCTATGTTAGTCAGGAATAGTGTAGCATTTTATTTAAGACAATTTCAATTGGTTCAGTAGTTCCAGAGATTACCCCCTTCGTACAAACAAAAATTTTTTACCTCTTTACAATATTAGTATAGATGGTGTCTGTTATTTTTACTTTAACAAAATGGCTTTGGTCACAAAGTTAGAAAAATACAGATTAATTTTTTCAAGTTTGAAATCAGCTGATAATGGAAATATCATAGGAAACGGCTGACTATTGAACACTAACACCTTATTCGATTATTTAGTTACAAAAAAGAAAAACAAATACATACATACAGTAAATTAAAATAAACAAAGTTCAAACTTATACACCAAAACATACAAATAATGTTCATATAAATTTATAAATAATACCTTGTGGTATAAAAGTTAACAAATATACTTTTCCTTGTTCAGAATCGTGTGTTAATAAACAGGAACTCCTAGATTAATAATTACATACTGTAAGTGAGGTTATTAAAATAATAACAAATTTCTCACAGCTGACAAATATAAAACAGCTGACGGTTAATTTATGACTACAACTAAATTTTATTCATCAATAAAAATTGTATTGGCTTGATTTTTGAAGGGCTGTAGGTCGTAGCCCTTAGAAAAGACGTAAATTCTAAGGAAATTCAGCAAACCTACGCATTATCCCCTTTAATTTGACACATAAATCTTGAAGATTGGTTCAGTAGTCACTGAGAACTCAGACTTTCAACTGTGTATTAAATATATAGATAACTTAACTATTATCGTTCATCCGATTGTTTTGACAGTTGCACGATCCGATAGGGAATCAAAAGGGCTACAAAAAAGGAGCCTTGACATATTAAAAAAATATATATATACGGTTTTGAGTAGTTTAGGCTTGAAATTTTCAAACCGCCGACGTTTTGAAACTCATAATTGGATTTAATCCCTTATTTTTCTTGAGATATACCATTGTTATGTTAAACTTTATGCCAAGTTTGAACTCAATCAGTCAAACCGTTCTATAGCTAAGAGTTATTTTGTACGAAATAAAAAATGGTGGACATCTAGAAAACGAAGCGTTTTCGGATCTGTGTTTATATGTACTTTTTTCTTATTTTGACCCATAGAACCATTCCCAAAAGTTTGGCCCTTTACTTATGGGACACCGTGTACAGTATTATTTAACACATTTATTGATTTCGGTGAAACTAAATACTATTGTAATCCTGGAATGGCTCCTGATTTCTCGAATGGGCTCCAAATTTGGTTTTTAGATAGTTGTATTACGTAGATAACTTGATTTTAGTTGATTTGTAATCACTTCTTGACGACTTAATGGGTGATTCTTTATTACTTTGGTTCTTTTTAATGTTTTAAGGTAAAATGTACTTTGTGGTGTTGAAGCGGGCATTTTGGTCTCGCCCGTTAAAAAGATTTTAGAAGAAAACTTCTCTTTTCACACTCTTGTCCTTCTCTTGGTTCAGCGTCCGTTAAAAAAAAAAGTTTTCTCATTGGCTTACACCCCTCTCCCCAATGTACTTTCTTTATTTCAAATGTTTAGTCTATTTGTGAATTCTCGCCTTACCATTCCCATGCTATTCTGCATTGGTTGCTAAAGCTAAGTGAAACATAATAATATGAGTACTTGTTTCTAGAGCAAGTTATTCTAATGCAGCTGACTTGAACGTCGGAATTGAAATGTCTGGGAACGTTACATAATAGTTTGCACGTGTGTTGCGAGTATCAATGCTGATTAAACAATAAACAGTTTACTCTGATTTCAGAACTACAAATTAATTAATTTTCAAATAATAAAAAAACAGTTATATTTTATCTAAAACCTATAAAGGTTAAATACAATTTTGTTATATTTTTTATGATGGCCGTCTAGAAACTATAATACAGAGCAATCCAGAACCCATTCATATTTCCAAAAGCCACAACTAAAGTTGTAAGAGTTCGAAGTGATCCGTTGAACAATATTTCACTGTAGTAAAATAAATACCTAAACTCAGATAACATTTGTGAATAATAGGCTCCGCTAGATGCGACTGTTGGACATTTGTTTACTGGTTCTATTTCCCTATAAAAACATTTCCACTGCACTTCTCCTCAGAAACAAAATTATATTTAAAATTAAATTTATTGTAAATTAAATAATAAAACTTATTGACTTAAACTTTGTTGCAGGTCAAGTGTTTTATATACATTCCAAATATAATCTTAAGTAATGGTAAAAATCCAATTCAATAGATGTGTTGGTCAAATACGTCTTTCTAGAATAAATAGTAGTAAATCACCACATGAACTACTTCACTCTACTAAAATAGTTTATCTTGTTTAGATCTTTTAAACTTTAATCCTTTTCAGTCTAAACTATTTAAAACTAAAAAGATAAACAGAAAGTATTGTACTCAAAATACACATGATACCTATAGTTATAGACCACCTCTATTAGGTAGAATGAAAAAAGATGTAATTTCTTTTCAAACCAAAAATAAACGTTAAACCTTTGAACTGGTTTCTGAACTTAATTGGTGATAGGAATTAATTATCCCTTACATATTCAATAATTCTTAGAATTCTATGTAGAGTGCATACACCAATACCTCACTCAAAATCATTAGTCACTAATCCCGTGGCTGTTTCTGGACCTGCTATCGGGAGTCGCCCCTGGCGATGGGGACGCTCGCCAACCTCGGTTGGAGGGTGCTGGGGAAATAAAATGCCCAGGGTGGACAAAAACCAGATAGGGGAAGGTACCCCGAAAACATACCAAATATGGAAGGTTTGGAAGAGAAGGAAATTACGGTGCAGGGAGTCGGATCCCCAGTACCGGCGTCTGACAGGAGTGGGAAAGCGGGCTCCGGGACGTCGTCAGCCAGCAACCGCAATACCAAAAATACCAAAAATGAAGAAAATCCATTTCAGAGAAGTAGCGTTACTCAAAGATCTAAAAAGGATATGGCCAAGTTGGGGTCAGGCCTTCCTGTCATGGACATCGAGGAGAGTGGAGCCTCGTCTCCTTCTGAAAGCAGTGACTTATCCACTCTGGTTAAGGAAAATAGAGAACTTCGTAAGAAGCTGAATGAAATTGAGTTGCTGTGTAGTGCACTAAGAAGTGAAATCACTGAACTTAAATCAAGTGCAGTTATACAAAAACCAACGACTAGTCAAGACAATGAACAGGCAGAATACTTCACTGATGAAGAAGAACTGACACGGGAAACCGATTGGGTGCTCAAGAAGTATAAACGATCTGCAAAGAAACGGAAGGCAGAGTATTCACCTGAATTTGGACAAACAAAATCTAAGAATACAACAATTAACCAATGTAGAACTAAAGAAAAGGAACACCAATCGCTGCCAATAAGTGACAGCAACAGAGAAAAGGTAAATGAAAAACCATCTAAAAAGTGTCATACACCTCCACCTATAATTGCTTCTAGAATAGAAACCTTTAGCACTTTGAAGGATCTTATCAATAAAGTAACAAATAATGAATGCAAATACGTCTCTTATAATAATAATGTCTGGAAAATAAATGTTCCAGACAGTGACACATATAGATCAGTTACTGCAGAACTAACAAATCAAAAGATACAGTGGCATTCATATGAGGATAAAACCGTGAGACCTATAAAGGTAATGGCTAGAGGACTTCACCCATCGTGTGAGGAAAATGACATTATTCAGGATCTATCCGGTAAGGGCTTTAAGATATTGGAAGCTAAGAATATCATCAAAAAAGAAACAATAGAAGATAGAAATGGTGAATACATTGCACATAGAAGAGGTTTGCAATTGTTCATGCTTACATTTCATAACGGGGAAGATATTAACCAAGTTTATGCTATTAAATCAATATTGGGAATAGGGGTAAAAATAGAGGCACTGAGGAGAAACGTAAATATTATTCCACAGTGCAAGCGATGTCAAGCATTTGGGCATACACAACGTTATTGCCAAAGAGATTATGCCTGTGTGAAGTGTGCTGGTAAGCATCCTACAAAGGTATGTACCTTGAAGATAGATCAAAAGCCTAAATGTATTAACTGTAAAGGTGAGCACCCTGCAAGCTACAGGGGTTGTCTGATAGCGAAGGAAAATCAGGAAAGACGAAATAGACAGATTGGTCATCAACAAAAAGATTATGCTAGAGCTATTTCTGATAAAAAACACAGTGGTGTCTCGGGTAGCGAACAAGCGAAAGTAGATGAAAACAACAAAGAGCAAAATACAAAAACATATTCCGAAATTATTAAAAATAGAAGAAAAGATGAAGAGAATTCAATGAAAGACATGTGGACATCTATTATACAACGGTTAGACAGTCAAGATAAATCGATTAAATTTCTAACTGAAACAATAAGTATGCTAAACACAAATTCTAAAAAATCAACCGCTTCAAAGAAGAAATGAATTTTACTCTCCGTATTGGAAATTGGAATGCTAATGGTTTACTGAAACATTTATCTGAATTGGAATTGTTCTTGAAACACCAGAAAATAGACGTCTGCCTTATCTCTGAAACTCATTTTACAAAGCATTCATTTGTTAATATTCGTGGCTTTGTTTGCTATCACAGTCCACACCCAGCCAACAAAGCTAGAGGAGGATCAGCTGTACTGATAAAAGATAATATACTACATTGGGAGGAACCTGCAGTTGAAGAAGAAATGATGCAAGTAACAACAGTCAGCATACAGTCTAAGAAGAAATTGCTTAAAATTTCTGCAATTTACTGTCCGCCAAGACACTCGCCCTCCAAAGATGACTTCAAAAGTCTCTTTAAAACCTTGGGTTCATGTTTTGTTATTGGAGGAGATTATAATGCAAAACATACACACTGGGGCTCTAGACTGATCACTACAAAAGGTAAAGAGCTATATCATGCAGGACTAGAATATAAATGCACATTTCTTTCCTCTGGATCACCAACTTACTGGCCCACCGATCCCCAAAAATTGCCTGATTTGATTGATTTCTTTGTCGCCAAGGGCATAAACTGTAATTATATTTCTGTTGAAAGTAACCACGATTTGTCATCTGACCACACGCCAGTGATTTTAACAGTCAGTAAATCAATAATACAGAAACCAAATCTCCCAAGACTATGTACAAAGAAAACAAACTGGGACAAGTTTAGAGCAAAGTTGCAGATGTACTTGGACCCTGAAGTTCCACTTGAAACCAAGGAAGAGATTGATAGAGGGGTCGAACAATTCATTGCTGACATACAGCAGGCAGCAGAAGAAAGTACACCACCTCAAAGTCGAAACATTGGATTGGATACGAGTTACCCAATGGAGATCAGAGAGCTGGTTCTAGAAAAAAGACGCGCTCGAAGAAAGTGGCAGCAATCCATCCAGACGATAAAGTTAGATTTAATCGACTCAGTAACCAACTGAAAAAACGTATCAAGGAAATTAAAAATGAAGCGTTGTGTAAATTTCTCAGCAATTTAACTGCTGATGAAAATACAGAATATTCACTTTGGAAGGCTGCTAAAAAAATAAAGAGGCCTAAAATTCAAAATCCACCATTAAAGATGGAGAATGGTTTGTGGGCCACAAACTCTATGCAGAAAGCGAATCTGTTTGCTAAATATCTAGCCGGTGTTTTTAGTCCCTTTCCAAAAAGTACAGATCAGGAAAATATCAGTTCTTTAGATAGAAATGACAAAAAAGACATCCAATTCGTGACCCTAAAAGAGCTTAAGAATATGATAAGGTGCAACATATCAGCAAAGAAATCACCAGGTTATGATCTTATAACTGGTCAGATAATGAAAGAGCTCCCAGACATGGCTATCATAAGGCTTCAACATATGATAAATGCCTGCTTTAAGGTGAAATATGTACCTCGCCATTGGAAAATTGCGGAGGTAATACTAATATTAAAACCAGGAAAACCCTCTTCCGCTGTAACATCATACCGTCCGATATCATTACTACCAGTCATGTCTAAGATCTTCGAAAAGCTGCTTCTAAGAAGGCTTGAGCCGATCATTCGAGACAGACAGCTGATTCCTACACATCAGTTTGGGTTTAGACGTAGGCATTCTACTATAGATCAGATTCACCGTATTATCAACATAATCGAAAAAGCTCTTGAAGAGAAAAAAATATGTTCAGCTGTTTTTCTTGATGTTGCCCAGGCCTTTGATAAGGTTTGGCACGAGGGCCTTGAATATAAACTACACAGGGACCTACCAACTCAGTACTTTGAGTTATTACAATCGTATATTAAAGGAAGGTACTTTCGAGTTCGTCATGGCTGTGACTATTCAGAATTAAAGAGGATAACAGCAGGTGTACCGCAGGGTAGTGTCCTTGGACCTGTGCTCTATTTGTTGTATACGCGTGATATTCCAGATGTTGTTGATTCAATTGTTGCCACATTTGCTGATGACACTGCTATCCTTGCGGTTGATGCTTGTATTGAGAAGGCCACGAGTAGACTACAGGGTGCAATGGATAAGATAAGTACCTGGACAAAGTGCTGGCGAATTAAACTAAATGAGGCAAAATCAACGCACATAAACTTTACGAATAGGAAGATTACCACCCATCCATTGTTTATTAATGCTCAAGCTGTTCCTTACTCCAACAATGCCAAATACTTGGGGATGACCTTAGATACTAAGCTCAAATGGAAAGTCCATGTAAAGAAAAAAGTTGAAGAGCTTAGAATAAAATATAGAAAACTTTACTGGCTGCTTGGACGTAACTCTGGGCTTACAGTGCAGAATAAAATCTTAATATACAATCAAATATTGAAACCAGTATGGACATATGGCATACAACTATGGGGCTGCACAAAGCAGTCTAATATCAAAATAATTCAAAAATTCCAGAACAAGGTATTACGGGGAATAGTCAATGCCCCATGGTATATTAGAAATGGTGATTTACATCGCGACTTGAACATCAGACTTGTTGAGGAGGAAATCAAGAAATGTGCAATAAGTCACAATTTGCGCCTTCTCACTCATGAGAATTTAGAAATGAGAGCAGTGCTTGAAGTGGCCGATGTTCGCCGCCTCAAGAGGATTAAGCCTCACGAACTGCTTCAGTAATAATAAGGAAGTTATTATTATAATGATTATCCTCTAATGTGATTTAGTATTTAAGAATGAATCATTGGTCGATTTTGTTTATAAATTGGTTATGAATAAATAAAATTAAAAAAAAAAAAAAAAAAAAATTTGTCACTAATTAAATAATGCTTACATTATAATGGTCACTAGTTTTCGCATACTTATTATAATATTAATATCATACTAAGTTAAAATTAGTATTTTTTAACGTTAGCGAATGCTTTGAAACTAAACCAATAAATCAATAGCTCAGTTTTAACACTTTGAAGGATTGGAAACTTTAAATTTATACGAACCAATTAGTAATAAATGGAACTAAAACCAATAAATTAATTTAGTTACAACAAACTACGAACTGTCTGAGCAGTTATGAGCTTTGTGGAACAATAGCACTTGTAAATCACGGCTGTGTTGTATCGTTATTGTTTTAACAGTTACGAATAGGTTACGTTATATATCAAACATGTCTAGTTTTCTGGCGATATTTATGCTTGAAATATCTGTACCTTTACTTATAGAACTTGTAATAAATGTTCTGCAAACTGATTGAATAACAAAATGAAAAATTATGCTACCAAATAAATGTTTATTTTTGTTTATTTGACATGTATATAAATTTATACTTTAAACAAAAATAATTATTTATGATACATTTTTTATATATTTTATAACTTTCTACTTAAATATATAACAATTTAAATAACTACTTTATGCGTGAATTTTTAGGGTTTAACGCAAAGACATAAAAAGCTAATAAATAATGTAACTGAATTGTTTCATCATATCTTTTATTTTTAAAGTAGTGCTTTCTACAAAATAAAAATTTCATCAGACCGTTTAAACTTTGTAAATTATGAAATAATGTTTTATACGTTTCCTCCGCTGTAAAACAAGCAAATCAAAAGGGAATATAAGTACAGTGTTTAATGATTGTTTATAGTTTAATTATTAGTTACGACAAAATATAAAACCCTTCTCCACTGCAGAAGCTTCTTATAAAAAATCACAATAAATACCGTTATAAGCTTTCTGTAGATGTTTGAATTCCACTAACATAACGCCAAGTGGTAACCAAGTTATGGCATTTTATATGAAGGTCAATAAAATCAGTATAGGTGATATTTAAGAGTTAAGATAGTTTTCTTAATGGATTGTGATAAAAAGTTGGTATAATGTATTATTGTTTAACGAGATTAGTTATACTAACTGGTTAGTTAAAATATTGTTTAACTCAAAATAAATTAGTTTTGTTCAAATAGTTTTAAATTAGTTTAGTTTTAAACTATTTCATTTAAAGAATACAAAGTATTTTTTCAATTAATCTTTCCTTCACCATGTTAACTCTCTTTTCTCAAATCTTTATATAAATTTATTTCAATATTTTTTCTAAGGGTCAACAAATCTATGGGTTAGAATTTAAAGACATCTCTTTCAATCTACTTCAAATCAAGATTACATAATTTACCAATTATATTAAACCAAGTATTTGTTTACTGCAAATTTTTCTCTAACCTTGTTAAATCCTGTACAAAGACTGCTGTATTTCCATTTACAGCATATAAATCATACTACCAGCATAAACATTTGAAAAAGACACAATATGGATATCAAATAATACCGAAGGATATAAGTTAGGTCAGTAGACGAGGGCAAATACATTTACAATCTGTAGATGAATACCATTATGTCATCGGTAAATGTCCCACATCTTCATTTCTTCAAGACTAATTTAGTTTGCATCTCACCTTCAGTCCTGGTCCATATAATATGTTTATATGTTAGTAACTTGAGAATTTTATTTTAACAATTATTTGAGAGGTGCAAAATGTATTTGATTTTAAAAGTGTCAGATATTACCTTTCGTATTTTACCTTTCCTAACAAGATAAAAAACAAAATTGCTTTACAAACCAGTACTACCAAGTGGTTTTTTGTGGTAAGAGAAAAGGCCTAACTGAACGAAAAAGATCGGCACTTTATCCAGCTTCAACCTCTTTTCAATTTGTCAAAATGAAATTGTACTTCGATTACTTACTTGTAGATAACCAATTCCAATTAAATAAATTATGAATTTAATTTTCAGTGTGGCAGCACAAATAGTTTTTCTCTTACTCGCTTATTCTACTGATATAAATATCAGTGGAAATTCTCCACGCTCTGATAACAGTTGTAGAAAAGGCTTAGGAAAAACAATCACCGAGTGCCAAAACATAACAAAACCTTCTACAAAAGGTAGTAACACTTAAATTTTTTACTTGGTGGTTGTGCAACACATTACCACAAGACATTAAGTGCTTGGAGAGCCCAGGAACTATTCTTCGAGGTGTAAGACATTTGTTACTTGTTTCCAAAAGTGTAGAAGAGTATATCTCGTAGTAATAGTAACCACCTTTTACGACCTATGCATTTTCATAATATATTGTTAATTTTTTAATTTAAGTATAATTTTATTTTTGTTTATTGTAAATACGTTCTGAAGTTGATGTTATGATTATATAATATTTAATTTTACATTGTTTAGGATATATTATAGTTTTCTGAAGTTTATATAGTTTTGTTTATGTTAAAAATAATTATTGAGCTTGACTTGTGAGTAGATATACTTGATAGAATGAACTTTGAATAACAAAGTGTTATAGTTTGACTATTGTAGCTCGTGCTTCACTGAAAATGGCGTCTTTGTCGTTGAAACGCTTTAATAAACGTATAGTTGTGAGATTGTGTTCAAAGTTTATTCCATCAAATTTGTTTATGTTGTGTATGTGAATGTATGTGTTTTATATATTGTGTAATATGTAAGCCTATATCTGTGTGAATGCGATCCATTAAAAAATCTGTACGTATGCGTGTAACTGGGTGAATAGGCATGTATGCTTACAACGATCCTGCACTCAAGATACTATATTGTTAAAAAATAGTTATTTAATTTGAGTTAGTAAAAAGTGTATACAGTATTCTTTTAAGAATGGAAATTTGTATGTATTGGTTTTGTAACAGCAATTAATAATGTACTCAATTTAATAACTGTTATTCTATGTAATGAAACACCTAAGCATTCAGATAATTTATATTTTTCTTTCTTTAATGAGATTCTTATTTTCTAAGTAAATTTTGTTTTCTCTGTTTTCTTTTTTTGTTGTAGTTATTGTACAATTCTTGTTATTAAAGATAGCTATTATGTGTATATTTAAAAGTTAACTAGAAAAGGAGGAAAATCTAGATGTATTTTTTCCAAGCAATACATAAATATTACTACAACAATTTATGGTAATAAAACATCTAACTGATGAAGCTTTTCACAGCAAAATGACACTTGCATCAAAACGATTGCAGGACATATATTTGTGCGTTTTAGATTAAGCATTTTCTCCTAATTTCCATTTAAAACATACAAACTTAAGATTGCATTTTGAGAAATTTATGAAAGTAAAACGTGGAATTAATTATCAATTATCTAATTTAAAATATAAAGCTATACATCTTATTTAAAAATAGCGAGAAAGAATTATTAGTGTAGAAAAAACCTAAGGCACTAAAAACCTAATTTAATTCAATATTAAGCGTTGTAAAATTAATAAAAAAAAATCGAAATTAGCGTTAAAATAAAACCCTGCAGAATAAAATAAACACGTAAATTATTGTAGATTACATGTTTCAAACTGTTTGTAGCGTGCAGTGTGTGTAACTGAAAATGTTAAACTAGGTAAATAAAAATACACAAAACATGCAAATATAACAAAGCATGAAAGCTGCTGATAGGATCAACATAAAATAAATCAAATTACGTGTTTAATATTACATTTAATCGAAGTTCCCCAGTCTGATAGGCTTTATTTTACTAATAAAATATTCTATGAAATTGTTGAAGGTTGAGGTCAATGGCTTCTTTGCGACAAATACATTGTCTTCACTCTAAGGTAAATAAATCAAAAACAAAACTGATTATCTGTTTAGACTACTGTAATTATACTATTTTATAGATTTTCATTTTTCATTTTTTATTATCTAACATGAGTTTGATTTATGAAATTAGAAGAATTAAAAGTCACGTAAATAACAGTACAAATAAATAAAATAACGATAATGTATTTCGAATAATTATCAATGATTTTTGTCGAATGGACGATGGAAAAAAATGTTTTTCTAAACTGAAGTTAATAATACCAGAAGGTTGATTGTCTCTTCAGCTTAACTCAAAATGTAAATGATCGGAGGGGTTAACATTGGTAATACTATCACGTATACATTTTCTATTAAGTAATTGACATCTAGTGCAAAAAAATCCTAGACTAAATTCCAGTAGGACATTAATAGTAGATTAGTATAACGGTTTTGTTAGATGGATAGATATAATAATTACATAAATGTATGGTATGCTAGGTGGTTTAAAAACTCTTAAAATTTTAAATCTATTTTATTTATGTCATTCTTAATAAACTACATATGTATCTTAATTACTTACACATAAGTATAACACATTGAGGGAAGAAAAACTTAACCCACAGCAGAATTGTCCAAGAAATACTCCTCAGCTATAAAACCTCTTGGATCAGATTTAATTTAAAGTCTGGCAGTCGAAAATAATGGAAAATTAAAATTGTTACCAGTTACAAATGTGTTGGAACTAAACCAATAAACCAAAATCAAGAGTTTCAACACATTTAAATCTAAGAAAATTTACATTTGTAAATACAGTTATTAATAATTCGACCACGCAGCTGGACCGCTGACGTGAGTTGAGCAAATTTTCAAATTTAAGTTTATATGCCTTATGCCTATGTTTTAGGGTTTCAACAAACAATTTGGGGAAATAGGTCTATTCACGAAGGCGTTGAACAGCTGTTTGTTTGTACGCAATATATTAGTAGCATTTGTTTGCGCCTAGTGGCCTCGCGAGTTTGCACCACTTGGCTTCGAACCGGGTATTTTTATGGTATTTTGATCTATTTTGGGGGAACCAAGCGAGCTATAAGGTCGCGTAAAAAAACAAAATGTGCAGAATAACATCCTACATTTATATTTTTAGGAACTTTAAAAAAATGCATCTCGTAGTAAATATCTCAAAAAACGTACTGCCGGTTGCTTGATTTTTTTTGATAATGAACTCGTCCGAGCGACATAGACGACTGTTGTGTTTTCAGTGTTGTTAGATGATAGAGGGTTGAACAAAACAAATAATTACCCATAAATTAACTATTAACCTTAATCCGATTGTTTTTAAAAGTACACAATCGAATAGGCAATCATAGGGGCTACAAAAGAAGTGTATTGAAATTTTTTATTAAAATGTACGGTTTTTAGTAATATAGGTTTAAATTCTCAAACAGCCGCCATTTTGAAACTCATGGTTGATATAATCGCATATTTTTCTTGGGATAGATCATTGTTGGGGTAAAATGTATGCCTAGTTTGAACTCGATCAGTCAAACATTTTTCTAGATAAGAATTATTTTGTGAAAACAAATGACGGACATCTGGAAAAGGAAGAGTTTTCGGGTCTATGTTTATATACACTTTTTTTTATTGTTTGCTGTAGAATGAGCTACCGAGACATTCTCGTATGGTTCTGAAACACCCTGTATATAAAGGGCTAAAATAACTGAACTAATATCCTCTTACATACCTTGGGAACTATTAATTTCCAATTATGCTGTTTGTGTAATATTTGCATTCTTATTATCCAGCTACGTTACAAATCACTTTTTAAATGGAGCATTGAAGTTGGATTAATATTCGTACATATCGATTGAACTTTCATCTCATACTCAACTTATGCGATTTTTGATCACTTGGCCAAATCAGTTGTTCCGTTTATACTCTAGGCCGTAAACCATTCCTTCAGATCCTATAACTTTCAATTGACATTTAGTTCGAAATTAATTGTAATAAAAATAATTACAATTCAGTTGGTTAGGTGTGTATCTATATAAAGGAAATTGACAGTCGTCAACGGAAACACCAATTAACAATGAGACTAGTTTGAACATGGTTGTTAAATAAGCGAAAAATAAATAACTGAAACGTAAATGATTTTGAACACGAACAAATCTAGAACGTTCTACAGCTAGCACAGTCGTCTTGTTCAGACACCGTCCTAGCCTTCTCTGTACCGCTCCTCTTGAGTGCATGTACAACAAAGCATGTCGTCTTGAGTGCTTGAAAAAAATAATGTTTTTTAAATATTTTTTTATTATTATTTTGTTTTTTTTTCATCTTTTTTATTTTGTGTATTTATTATTATTATTTTTTTATTATTATTATTATTATTTTTTTTTATAACGTCCTGCTGTTTTGCACTTAAGGCTAATGAAGACGGGACTTATAGTTTTACGTGGAATCCGAACCACGACAAGTGTTTCTAACAATAAACTTGTATTTATACTTTAAATTACAATTTCTGGGTGTCTATTTTTCGTTCATTTTAATTCAGGACGTTTCAATTGCACCCTTAACCAATATAGATATAACTTAGTTCAAAATGTCAGAAATTGTTTCCTTTATCTAAATCCTAAAAATTAAAAAATGCTGTTTTATTACGTCGGTCACTAATCATGCATTGAATATGACAAACTCTCGCTTATTTACAAAAATGTGTTAAATATTGTATTGTAACAAAATTTAAATAATTTGTTGCTAGGAAACATGTGCAAATTTCATTTTTGTTTGAACAAGTTCGAATAGTGACTAACAGATAGCGCTGTAGAGTCACTGAATTTGACTCTTTTATTTGAGTGAAACAATAATTTTTTGGCCACGTTTCTTTAAAAACATATTTCTACAGTATCCTACCACCGAGGATATGCGATTTAACATTAAGATTTTAACATGCAAGTTGGCTTTGTCAACGAACTTTCTAGTAAAAGGAGCTGCTTGTAAAATTGAAAATATATATTTATATTTTTACTAAGGGGAGTAAGGGCTCGAAATTTTGTTGATTATCTAATAGAGTGGGACAAATGTAGGCCTATTGTTTAAATAGACCTCATTTTATATCTATTGCTGCTTTTCACCATATCACCATTAAAGAGGAATTGTGAAAAACTTACAAGAAAAATTAAACTCCAAAAAATGTCGGAAGTTTTTTGTTGGCTAATATTGCAAAATTTTTGAAAAACGAAAAGCAACATAATTAGTAGTGTGTACAGATTTTTTTAGTTTTTGTAGATTTTAATGTTGCTGTACATGTTCGGTTTACCATAACGGAATTTAGTTGTATTTAGCAATATGGTCATTTACTACGTGATTTATTGTGACGTTTCTTTTTGACATAGACTTGTTTTAAGAAAATGTACAATATTTGATTTTTTTAATATCGTAATATTTAAAAAAAAAATTAAACTGAATTTACCATTGAACTCAGAATTAGAAACACAAAATGGCCAGTAATATGAAAACCAAACCAGCAAAGTTATATATTCTATGCTGCTATGGGCAATACAGAATATAATTTTTGTATGTTAAGGGGATCGCGCAACCCCTATACCGGCCCATGTTAAATTAAGCAAATTTCGGTACATTTTTCACATGAAAAAATTCCATTTAAAAAAAAGTTCATTCCAATATGGCGTATCCAAGATGGCGGAAAAAATTTCAAACTCACCAAAAAGTGGTTCTTTTATGGTTGTGAATAACTGCTTTCATTTATATATCATAAGACTCGTACATTTTGAGATTTTAGGCCTTTCCCAGATAATATAAAATATAACTAACCACTTCAACTTGTTAGCCTGAAAATTGGCTTTTATTTGGTTCATAAGTTATAAATATATGTGCAGTATCGTAAATATGATTAATCTTTTGAAACGACTTAATACTTGCATGATTTTAAGAATTGTTTGTTTTTACTAATGTACATAATCTCCTAAGTAAGTACATCTCCGCTTACTCTCACACATTCAAAATTAACGGAATTATTATTTTTCTAGTATTCCTCCGCGTGCAAAATGTTAAAGTGACTACCACCAGAGTGCAGGCTAAACACTCGAGTAGAAACGCATATTCGTAGCGTACATGCTTTCACAATAACGTGAATTGTTTCGTCATAAGTTATCTAAAATTATTGAAATTACTTTTATTTGAAAGGAAATTAAACTTTTAATGTGGTTATCTTTTTACATTTTTGATATTTGCATTGTTGAATAAGCAAACATATTGCAAACTTGTATTTTGAGTTAGGTGAAACGACAAATTGAATTAGAACAAAATTTAAAAACTAAAAGACATCCACATTCGGACTGTCCTAACCTTTAAAATTGCACATTCAGAATAATTTTCAGAAGATTACTCCAGTAATGAAACCAACCGTTTAACATTGTTCTTATGTTAGTTAAAATTCAAGATGGTGGTTGCGTCTACCGAGCATTAAACTTATTATCAGCTGCAATCAAGAAGTGAATGAGTGAAAATAGTTAAACTGAACACAAATGTAAAGCAATACTAACTGTTGAAGAAATTCAGTTCAGACTAGCAGTTGTAATTTATTATCAAAAGAATTAACTTCGATCCGTGAAGAAATTCTTGCGTAGCTAAGCTGCCTTGATCCCCCGGCCCCTAACGTAGCAAGACTGGCCTAACTCCCATCCCAACTAACGTAGCGAACCTGGTCCTGAGTCTCCCTCGTAGCATACTGCCATCGGTTCTAGATTAGGATTATGCTTATATTATCCATCTAGCTTCCGTGTTAACATCCCCCACCAGACCATCGCAACGCGAGTTCCGTGTTCCGCGTTGCATGACTTCTTACGCAACCCAGCTGATATTTCAATTGCACACCTTTCGCGTCTGTCTTACAAAACTCAAAACCTTTACATTAAATATACTAACTCTAATAATGCATATAACTAAACCTACCTAGAACCCTCTATCTCTTCCACCTTTTTGTAGTTTTAAACTCAAAATTTAATTATTTTTGTAATTAGTTATAATTTTATTTATATCAAAATTCTGGTTTCGAGCTTTTAAAGAGTAGTTTTCTAAGTTATAAATCCTAGCCTTTCTGTTTTATCTGTGTAAGTTCAACATACTTTGTGTTTACCACGTGTAAGTCATAAAATGATATCACAAACTAAATACAATACTTAAATTATTATAGATTACATCGTCTAGACTGTCTGTAGAGGTCATAGTTTATTTTACGGTTGCAAAAGGAAACTCAATAAAAAAGTGGATAGATAAAGAAATAGATGATATCTTTTAGCAATCTTATAATATTACTAAAAATCTAAAATGGTAAATAAGATTAACAACAAATACAGAAACATCTTTTAATAACGACGCTTTGTTTAGTTAAATATACATCCTTTATTGCCTCATACTAATGTTTCTCTTAAGCAATTAAACATTTAAAAAAGTAATATTGTATAAAGTAGTAAACGAATATTAAACTTATTTCATTACCGGCAATTACTTCTTCACTCTAAAGTAAATAATTAAATTTCAGTTACAAATAAACTGCCGTCTTTATAGAGAAGTGTCTTTTTCTCGTTCATAATTTTGAAGTAAATCTTATATCTACCATCTTAAAATTAATAAAATAACGAAAAGAAAATGGATTTAACTACAAATGTAACTTTTAGCAGTAAATATATGACAGTATAAATGCATACGTAGATTACATAAGTAATATTAAAATAAAAATAGATAGAATTTATTTGAGTAACAAAGTAACTGGTCCTCTCTTCTAATAATGCAATGCATTATAACGTAAATTTAATAATAATAAATAAATAAAGTTAAAATAATTGGGTAGTTTGGTTTTTCTGTTCATTGTTATCTCTGTACACTATCAGTATCATAAAATTAACAAAATTATTATTAAGTATAATAATTTTAATAACATTCAAATAATAATCAACACTACATATAACAAATTTTACCTTGTATCCGTCGTGTGACTTCGTTCAGCGTATGTGTATGACGAGTTTCGAAACATATGTTTCATCATCATATAAATACATCAGATATGTATTTTATCAATCAGATATGAATTTTATCTGATGATGAAACATATGTTTCGAAACGCGTCACAAACTTCCGCTGAACGAAGTCACACGATGGATACAAGGTAAAATTTGTTATATTCTATTTGTGACTTGGATACTTATACAATGATTTTAAAAACACTACATGCCTACTAAAATACATATTACAAAAAATAATTCAAAATAAATCTTAAACCCTATTATAAGCTTATACGACTAAATAAGGAAAATAAATATTGTATAAACCTTTCTGACACAATTGTACAAAGAGAATGTAGTTACTTCATATAAGCTTCCTAAGCCTTTTCGAAGCTATCCTCATTTGAATAAAGAAACATAGACATTACTTTTTAAACCTCGTGGTTTAGAAAATCACTCGCTGTGAAAACGTATCTATATAAATAAAATGTAAATGTTCATTTGTTCAAAATCTAAAATCTTTGAAAATTCTTTACCGACAGTAATGAGCTGTTTGCTGTAATATTTCCACTTAAAGCTGATTTCAAACTTTGAAGCAATTATATGTATTTTTAACTTTTAGGTTAGGTTTTTATTAAAGTGTATACCTGAGCCTTGCTGGTTCTTCTAACCTTTACTAAAACTGCTGTTACAAAATAAACGAAATAATTTGATTTTGACATTTATCATTTTAGCTTTGAGGTTATTATTAATCCTAATCTTCATTATATTATAAAGAAAACATAACATAATTATGTGCATAGAAGGCCCCAAAGGAGTTGGCGTGCGGAGCACGCCAGGGTACCCCCTAGTATCAAATAAAATTAACAACATAATAATTACTAAATTTAGAACAAAAGATGGAGTCTGTTTAATACGTAGCCACAATTTAGTACAAAAAAATATACACATTAGCAATAATTCACGTATCCTTTAAAAGAAAATTCAAAGCAACACACTCTCACAAAACAAACACGCTCTCAAATATATTGACACACGTATTGTATTGAATTTACATTTAAAAAATTCATAATAATGTATATTTGTTGTAAAATACATTTCAATTAATGTTAATTTAGCAGAAATATTTTCTCTTCTCTACCTTTTACTTTCATTTTTGTTTTATTTGTTCTAAATGTAAATCACCTTCCATTTAAATCCAATCCAAATTATAATAGCAGGAAATACGGTAATTACTAAAAGCCACACTATCTTCGTGGTTCTAGTATTTTTCATTTGGTTTTATGGTATAAATATTAATTTTAGCAGAATATGTTTACATTCAAGGCGATAATAAGAAGTTTGTTATCCACAAAGAGCCACTCTCTGGCCAAATTAAATAGGATATCATATTCAATTACAAATTGTCAAAACTAGTAGCTAAATCACTCAATATTTATAATAATACTATTACAAATCTTGAGTATGAAAAACTTGATTTTTTTTTTTTTTTTTTAAAAAATAAAAACCAAAAAACTATACAAAATTAAACCTCGAACTCTAATGCCAAATTGGAAATATGCATCGGAGTTTCCGTACTGACAGTAAGCGTTACTTGATTTATCCTTTCGATTGCGGTACTTATAAAAGGGTCCATGATCAGTATTACAGTCTCGTCTATTTACCTCTAGCTTCAGAATCCCACCATTATTGCCAGCAAAAAATGGTTGTTTTGGTCCATCGCTTCAGTGACGCACTTGCCTCCATATTAACATCTGATCTTTGCTGAAACATGTCTTTCCTTTCTAAAGCCAGCAGATCTGTTGCGATGACTCCTGTTGCCATCAGAGCAGCCGGCTCCGAAGCTGTCTGTAACAGCTGGCAATAAGTAACGCTTCCTGTTACTGTATATCCGATGTGCGGATATGCATGTTATCACTGCATTGGCAATTCCCATCTTCATAATCACCCGTACTTATGCTTGCTCTCTAAAGAGGTTACAAAGATAGAACTAGCCGTTATTTACTAGCCTAGATTATTATTAGATTTTATCATCGACTATGCAATGCCAAATTGAATGGTTTTTGTATCTAATACTCTAAATCTAAACGTATTTATTAAATGTTAGTGATTTATTATCAATTGCCAGTTCGGTAAAACGTATCTTAGATAGACTCATAGAATACCAACTCATTAATTAAAAATAAATATGAATTCTGTATCTTCTTACTTTCTTTGAAACTGCTCTTTATTTTAACAACCTTGTATTGTATTGATTTTTAATCAGTAAATTTTCATAAATCTGAGGACAATACGTCATGATTTCGGTGACTGATGTATTAAATAAGGATGTCTGTGGCAGTATGATGGAGGCATGTGTAAAAGAGGCGTTGAAGGAACACATTAATAAATATCGTCTTTCAATTAAATAAAAATTGACAAAATGGGCGTCTTTCAGAGAGGCGATGTTCATACCTGACTATAATTAAACTACAGATTATTGAAGTGATAACTTATATTGGCCCATGGGGCACTTTCGCTTGACTATGTTTCTGAAATCTCGCATCACGCAAACTTTTGCGTAGACACAAGCCAGAGCGTGAAGAGGGAATTGGCGATGCATAGTATATTATAGACAAGTAAGCGCGCGGAGAGGGAATAGACGATACGTAGTATAAAATGTATATAAAATACATTATTATAATTATTATAAAATTAATATATTATAATAATACTATAATATAATGAGTATGCGAAAAATAGTGCCAATTATAATGTAAGCATTATTTATTTAGTGACTAATGATTTTGAGTGAGGTATTAGTATATGCACTCTGCATAGTATTCTAAGAATAATTCAGTATACAGTAATATCTCACTCAAAATCATTAGTCACTAAATAAATACTGCTTACATTATTATGATCACTATTTTTCGCATACTTATTATAATTATAATATTATTACATAATAATATTACTATATTATAATTCTTATATTATAATATTATAACTATGCAATTTCTAAATATGATATAATATTTTTTTTACAATATATTGACTTGTGTAATTTGTTGATCATTATTCTCCTATTGAACAACTCTTAACTTTACCAAAACTAAAAGATATGATACAAGATTAAATGTCTGTTTGACCATAGCGTGGCTCACTAATTAATTATTATGAATAATTATATCTTAATCCGGATACGAGGTACCAAAATATGTTGCGTAATTAAAGTTTAAAGTTTTTGAGGCCTTTATATTCGAGGGACCAACTTGCTTTATACAAGTAACCAGATTGAAATGAGAATAATTAATACTTTATTATATTCTTGTCTATATTGAAACTGTAGAATTGTGACTTTACATTTCCCTACCTTGGTTGAAATGTTGTATTGTAGAACAATATAAATCGGTCATAGAAGTTATCCCTTCCATCGTGTGGTCTTAAGCACACCCAATGTTTTTATAGTAATCAATTTTGTATGCATTACAATATTTAACATTTGACAAATGAAAGTAAGAGTCGAAGTGTCAGGGTTACATTTGTGTATTGCCCTGCACTACAAAGGTGAGAGTTAAAGGTCTTTTGAAAATCTATTGTATTGCAGGCGTATAAATACTTGCAAAGTTTGATTGGTTGAGGAAAACAAAATATTGTCTTTCTGTTTTGTATCGTTAAGAGTAATCGAAACGTTACGCACTAGAATATGTCTGTACATTTGCGTATACTCATTTTGCTTTTAAATTTTCAGTATTTCATCTATATTTGCCTTCCCTGTAATCTATAAAAAAGGAAAGTAAGATGGTTTGCTAAGTGTACATTTTGGTGTTAATTTAAAAAATGAACACCATTTTAGGACTATACATCATATAATTTACTACGCGTTACAATAACGTTTTTTTCAATAATACAAACCCATTTAAAAACAACGACTCGAGTGTTAACTTTAACTGTTACTTGTGTTTGCCACACACTTTTCTGACTAAACTATTGAATAAATGGTTGAAACTATACTTTTTCCCATATACAACTATTTTGACGCATTATGCACAAAATGGAAGCCATAAAAATAGGATAGTGTCTTAAAACAAACAAAAAGGACTATATCGTGTTATTTATTGTTAAGTTCAAATAAAATTATAAAATTGACGATATTACAAGAACTAAAAAAAAAGTTATTAAACCACACAGCTAAACCGTCAGTTTAGCGATTTTCCAAAATCAGGTTTATATGTTTTAGGCCTTCAATATACTATTAAGGAAATTGGTACACTGACTAGCTGGCTAGTGTACAAAATATATTACTAGAATGTGTTTCCACCTGTGGCATTGAATAAAAAAAAAATACGTAAAATACTGTAGGTACAATAACGAGTCAGTTGATACCAAATGTCTATGCTGATTCTATTGCTGACCATCAGTATTGTGCAGATGACCGTTTATAATTATGATTTTCTTGACACTGGCACTTATGTTTATTTTTATATTATTTAATAAATAGTTAACAAAGTTACCTGCGTTCATCTCGGTAAAACTTTTAAAACAATTTAATATAATCGAAATATAAGCGAACATAAGTAGTAAACTAGAGGCTCTGCCGCTGGACTCTTCGCGTCCCAACCCCGCCTCGGCCTTCGCCTCGGATGGCTGCTTCGCTTCGCTCTCAGGTGGAAAATTCGCTAAAGAATCTTGTTAATCTTCTGTCAACTAAAGTTTTCAAACCAGGCCTAAATATAGTAAACATTATTGCAGGATTAACATAACCTCAATACTACGTTTCAGTAATCAGCCAGGCCTATATTATAAAATTACTATTAGAATTTGTCCATCTTTGCCAAGTTTCCTTTTTTTTTTTTGACAAAAAAACTTGTTAAATCAGGTCCAATTTATTCTAATTCCAACGTGCTAAAACAGCATAAATTAGCTGGCTTTTAACAGTACTGTAATTAAAAACTATCCAATGAACAGATGGTTTTGGATAATACTCAATCTCAGTTCTATTCCACTCTATTTCCAACATGCTAAAACAGTATAAATTGGTTTGTTTGTAAACAGCTGTTTTGATCGCTTTATTTACTATTTCGTTGTTATTTTGTAACCAACATGGCAACCCATAAGACCCTATGTTAAAATTTTTCAATTTTTAAATTAGATTTTCTTAAAACATTGCGTTTTTACACGAAATACAACTATATGGGTGTACTTAAAAATCAAAACTACACCTAAATACAAAATTTCTTTGAATTCGTTAGAGCCGTTTTCGAGATCCGCGACAGATAAAAAGATAGTTACAAGAATTGCTCATTTAAAGTAATAGGATATTTCTATTTTATTTTCAGCATGTGTTTCACCTGTATGTCGATTACATTAACTTCAGTATTTGTACGTAAATAAGGAATGTTCGACACAAGTGGAAGGTTTCGTTCTGTATAATACACATAATTCACTTAATACATATATTCATAGTTTTCAATATATTATCTATTACAAATGCTATCAGAGAATTTAATCTAGCGTTTAATTTAAACTCAGTATTGGCTTTTGTATTGGAGAAACACGTGCACTAAACAATAAGGGTAAGATATATAGCCTCATCGTGAACTAGAACACTATTGGATTTATTGTGAAGATAAATTGTTTTGGATAATTATTTGTTAAGCATAGAGTCTCTTTTAGATCTGCGCTGTAAACTGCAATTTTATATACAATATTTTTGAATTATACTACACCGAAAATAGCTGTTTCTATATCTGTTCATAGACAAGTAAATTCCTTTTCACACCGCGGTCACAGTATGTCACGAGACGCCACGTGACAGACATGCAAATTCACACCACCCCAGACGTCTGTCAGGTATGGGGACTACGTTTCAGCTCTATCAAGTCAGTTCAGTTGCTGTTCTACTGTTGTATACTATATATATATACCTGTGTCTGTATCATGATTTTTTTATATATTATCTACATTATTTTATATGTATTTTTTTAAAGTAATTTCTGTATAAAACTAATAACAGTTTGTATTAAACATGCCTGTTTTTTTAAAGTATTGGTTTTTAAGCCTTGAAAGATTTTGTTCTAAATTGAGTTTGAATTTTACATTAAAGAGTAGAAATATTACAAATATTACATTATGCTAATATTAATATTGATGTAAGCGTAATAAATATTAACACCATACATTTTGTTAATAATATTATCAAACTACACACTATTGACTATTATGGAGCGTTATTGTGAAAATAACTGTTTATAACTTACCATGATGACATCAAATAAATATTACATTGCTGCCTACACAAAAGTTTTTTTTAGCTTAAACCAGTAAAAGAAGAAATACTTATTATTTTGTCGCAGTTCCTCTGCTATTTTGCCCCATGCTATTCCTTTAAATGGCTGTCTCTGTATTCTTCCAAATCTATATACCACAGCACTGGACGGGTTCTGACAACTTCGATTAACTGCTCCATTACAAATAACGAAAAAACTAACAATACATCAACTTGTAACGAGTTACCGAAACTGAGAGACAGAGTGTGGTCAAGTGCGTGTTGGGGTAGCGGGTCAGTACACATGCGCGAGTCCAAAGACGTCGACAGATGTTTGAAAAGATCGCTCTCGGAGCGATCCCGCAGATTCGTCTGTCGACGTCTGTAGCGTCTGTGGTGTTCTGCGAGGTCTGTGTGAATTTCACCATTCAAAACCATGGAAACAGATCTTTTGACGTCACGTGACATAGTGTGACCGCTGTGAGAAAAAACCTTAAGTATTTATTTTTTGTTCCTATACAGACAATTTTCTGTTTATTACACAGTAAAGTTTCTGTGCAACAGTTGATTTTACAAATAATATCAAACATATCAGTTTTATGTAAACAGCTGATTTTAACAATAACACATTTATTTCAACTTTAGTTCCAAAGTCTAAAATAAGAGTAAGTAATTTAATATGTATTGTGCATCTTTTGTGTTCTAAAAACTTCCACAATAGATGTCAGTGATGAATATAATGAGCATGATATTCAAGATAATATATCAAAAGAATCACAAAAAATACCTGCGAATATACTTTTTTTTATAAATTACAGTTAGTTATGCATTGAGTTTAAATTGTATTTTTAAAATAAAAAGATATAAATTAAATAAAGTATGTTATTTTTCATTGTAGTATACTAAAAAGTATCGCGCGTAATTCGCCCGGTATGTTTTTCCGTGCTTGCATGAAAGTCCCGCAATCGATCTTCTTACGAATATAAACTATTTGAAATTGTATTCATACTTCTTGTATCTGGAATAAAGTCATTTTCATCAGCCATCAGGAATACAACCATATCTGTATTATGTGCAAACATATAATTGTATTTTACTCGTCATAAATGCGTGCTGAATGTATACTAGACGTCAGTACTAAACCAAAATAACATTATATAATATTAATCAAACATTTGCATTAATAAATACTATCAAACTATTTGCAGGAGGTAAGATTTGCATTTGTCCTACTGAGTTTCTGAGGTTAATGAAGTTGACCAACACAGACAAGGTTAGTCTATACTAACATATTTTTCGGTATAACTTGTAAACTGGTAACTTGCAATATTCTTAGGCTATGTTCTAGAACTACATAATATTCTACACTGTAAGATAAAATATGCTTCAAGTAATTTTCTTTACTAAAGATAGGTTTACGAAAACCGTCAATTACTGTTCCTTATTCCTTTATTTGTGGATGGCCGGTTTCCATCACTTAATCTGTCCATTCTCAAATCTTTTACAATATAAAAGTTCTGCTATTAGTTGAAGTAGTATTTCAATTAATAGTGAAAAGAAACGTTACATTTGTTACTAGTTTCCAAAAGTTTAGAAGAGTATATCTCGTAGTAATAGTAACCACCTTTTACGAACTATACATTTTCACAATAAATTTTAATATTTTAATTTAAGTATAATTTTATTTTTGATTATTGTAACTACGTTCTGAAACTGATGTTACGGCTGTATTATTCATTTTGAATTTTTTGGGACATATTATAGTTTTCTGAAGTTTATAAAGTTTTGTTTATGTTATAAAATATATAGCTTGACTTGTGAGAAGATATACTTGACATAATAAACTTTTAATAACAAAGTGTTGTAGCTCGAGCATCACTGAAAATGGCATCTTTGTCGTTGAAACGCGTTTGAGTTAATAAACGTATTAGTTGTGAGATTGTGTTCAAAGTTTATTCTATCAAATTTATTTGTGTTGTGTATGTGAATGTATGTGTTTTATATATTGTGTAATATTTAGGATTATGCGATCTATTAAAAATCTGTATACTGTACCCGGGTGAATAGGCATGCATGCTTACAACGATCCTGCACTCAAGATACTAGATTGTTAAAAAATAGTTATTTAATTTGAGTTAGTAAAAAGTGTATACAATTTTCTTTAAAGAATGGGAATTTGTATGTATCGTTTTTGTAACAGCAATTAATTATGTACTCAATTTAATAACTGTTATTCTTTGTAAAGAAACACCTAATAAAGCAGGTAATCTATATTTTTCTTTCTTTAAAAGAGATTCTTATTTTCTATGTAATTTTTTTTTCTTTTTTTTTTAGTTATTGTACAATTTTTGTTATTAAAAGATAGCTATTATGTGTATATTTAAAAGATAACTAGAAAAGGAGGAAAATCTAAATGTAATTTGTTCAAGCAATACATAAATATTACTATAACAATTTATGGTACAATAAAACATCTATCAGATGAAGGTTTTCACAGCAAAAAACTAATCGTGCAACATAACTGCAAATGTCAAATGACACTTCCATCAAAACGATTGTAGGACATATATTTGTGCCATTTGGGTTAAGCATTTTTACCTAATTTCCATTTAAAACATACAAACCTAGAATTGCATTTTGAGAAATATATGAAAGTAAAACGTCGAATTATCAATTATCTAATTTAAAATATAAAGCTATATATCTCATTTAAAAATAGCAAGAAAGAAATTTTAGTGTCGAAAAAACCAAAGTTACTGAAAACATAATTTAATTAAATATTAAGCGTTGCAAATTTCATAAACCAAATCGAAATTACTGTTAAAATAAAACCCTGCAGAATAAAATTTAATACGTAAATTATCATGGATTACATGTTCCAAACTGTTTGTAGCGTGCAGTGTTTTGTTTACTAAAAATGTTATACTAGTAAAATAAAAATACACAAAACATGCAAATATAACAAAGCATGAAAGCTGTGGATAGGATCAACATAAAATAAATACAATTACGTGTTTAATATTACAATTAATCGAAGTTCCGCAGTCTGATATGCTTTATTTTACTAACAAAATATTTTATGTGTAATTGTTGAAAGTAGAGGTCAATGGCTTCTTTGCGACAAAGACATTGTTTTCACTCTAAGGTAAATAAATTAAAAACAAAACTGATTATCCCTTTAGACGTATGTGATTATACGGTTTTATAGGTTTTTAGTTTTTGTGTTGTTATTATCTAACATGATTTATGAAATTAGAAGAATGAAAATTCACTTAAATAACAATACAAATAAAATAAAAAAATTGTATTTACAAATAATTATCAATGATTTTTGTCGCATGGACGATAGAAAAAACTGTTTTTCTAAACTAAAGTTAATAATACCAGAATGATGATTGTCTCTTCCGCTTAATTCAAAATGTAAATGATGGGATGGGTTAACATTTGTAATACTACCACGTATACATTTTCTATTAAGTAATAATGTAATTGACATCTAGTGTAAAACCTAGACTAAATTCCAGTAGGACATTAATAGTAGATTAGAATAACGGTTTTGTCAGATGGATAGATATAATAATCACATATATGTATGGTATGCTAGGTAGTTTAAAAACTCTTAAAATTTGTAACCTATTTTATTTATATGATTCTTAATAACAAACATATTTTAATTACTTACACATAAGTATAACACATTGAGAGAAGAAAAACTTAACTTACAGCAGAATTATCCAAGAAATAATCCTCAGCTATAAAACCTCTTGTATCAGATTTAATTTAAAGTATGACAGTCGATTAAATAATGGAAAATTAAAATTGTTACCAGTTACAAATGTGTTGGAACTAAACCCATAAACCAAAATCAAGAGTTTCAACACATTTATATCTAAAAATTTACATTTGTAAATCCAATTAATAATAATTCGACCTCGCAGCTGGACCGCTGATGTGAGTTGAGAAAATTTTCAAAATTAAGTTTATATGCCTTATGCCTATGTTTTAGGGTTTCAACAAACAATTTGGGGAAATAGGTCTATTCACGAAGGCGTTGAACAGCTGTTTGTGTGTACGCAATATATTAGTAGAATTTATTTGCGCCTAGTGGATTCGCGAGTTTGCACCACTTGGCTTCAAACCGGGTACTTTTATGGTATTTTACATTTTGATCGATTTTGGGGGAACCAATCGAGCTATAAGGTCACGTAAAAAAACAAAATGTGAAGAATAACATCCTAAATTTATATTTTTAGTAACTTTTAAAAAAATTTATTCTCGTAGTAAAAATCTCAAAAAACGTTCTTCCGTTTGTTTGATTATTTTGGCTAATGGACTCGTCATAGACGACTGTTGTGTTTTCAGTGTTGTTAGATGATAGAGGGTTGAACAAAACAAATAATTACCCATAAATTAACTATTAACCTTCATCCGATTGTTTTTAAAAGTACACCATCCAATAGGGAATCATAGGGGCTACAAAAAAGGTGTATTGAAATTTGCTATTAAAATGTACGGTTTTTAGTAATTTAGGTTTAAATTCTCAAACAGCCGCCATTTTGAAACTCATGGTTGAT